>JASTVB010000109.1:0-14890 GCA_031125705.1 Saccharomycopsis babjevae | reverse complement strand
TTATTATTATTATTATTATTATTATTATTATTATTATTATTATTATTATTATTATTATTATTATTATTATTATTAATAAAAAATAATTAATCAAATAAAAAAAGATTATTAAAGAAAAATTAAAAGATAAAAATTGTTAGATAAAAAAAAAATTCAATCATGAGAATTAAATAAAATATTCAAAAAAAAAAAAAAATGAGTAAACAAACAAATTTATAAACAACTCAATCAGTTTCAGAAATGAAAGTGACTTCAGTCCAAGCCATACCTTTTTCAGTATCTTTTTTGCCTTTTTCTTCTACCTCAAGAGTCAATTCCACTGAGTATTGATAAATGAAAGGTTTAGTACCAGAAACAGCACCGGCAATAGATTTGACGAAACCTGGAATTTCACCTAACACATCGACTCTTTCAACTAGATTATCTAAATCTCCGAAAACCTTACCAGTAACTACTGGAGCAGACTTATCAGCAACTTGTTCATCAGTGCTCGAAGAGTCAATACCTTCGAAGTTGAACTCAATTTTCTTTGGTATAGGCCAGCCTACTTCATCAATTTCTGATTCTTGGTGATTGATTTGATTGTTAACAGAAACAGAAATTACCTTGTCATGTTTTACAATAATACCAACATTGACCTTTGTAGCAGCATAAGATTTAGGAGTTGTATACTCCATTTGAATAGCAGAGTAGTTCTCAGAATGAAAGTTTAAGAAATTCCATTTAGCAGCAGCATGATGTGGTTTCATACCTTGTATAGCACCTACAAACATGGAAAGACATTGACTTTCCTCCGAAGAAAACTCGATTTTCTTATTTTTACTTTTTAAATCAATAGTACCTGTAACTTTGTTTCTTGGCCAAAAGACATGTCTCATTGAACCCCATGGGTTTTTGATATCTTCACCATAATATGTAGTACCATCTTTTCCGACAATAACACCAGGAGAAATCTTAGTAAAAGTCAAGTCAACGATAGAGTCTTCAGTGACATTAGATTTCATAACATAAGAAGTACCATCTTCAGATAATTCTACAGATAAATCTTTAGCATAAAAATTAGTGCCTTTAATCATAAAATCTTCTAAATGGGTAGAAGTCCATGTGCAATCATCTTTATTATCTTTGTGATAGATTCTGAAAGTAAACTGAGCAGTGGTATAAACTGCTGAAACAACGGAGTGTATAATTTGAGCAAAACCCATGTATCCAGACTTTAAGTCGGTGAAATAAAAAGTTTTTGTTTCAACATTAGTAGACAAAGGGGCCAACCATTTAAGATCATCAGTGGTTGCTTCCCTGTATGGATTTTTATCCTTGACTGTATCTGTAATTGGATGGATGGCTTCAGCACCATATTCTGGTTCAGCGATACCAGTAACCGCAGAAAGACTATTAACTGATGTTAGTATTTTATTTTGGAAGTAGTAAAATAAAAAAGTAACTCAAATACCATAGTTTATATGATTATAGCTGGAAACCTAGATGAATTCCCGTTAATAGCATCAACCACTAGTGAGCTTCAAATCCAACACTTACGTTCCTTGAGCCCATTTAAGCATTTTCAAAAGTTAAAATTGTTATCTTAAAAATCAAAAGTTAAGTTAATATTGTGTAAATTAGTATTTTCATATATGTAAATACCTTAATTCGTCCAGATTTAATTCCAAAAAACACTAATGGGGATCAGAAGGATTGATTTACTTATTTATCAGTCTGGCATTGCGATGGACGGCCAAAGTGAATAAAATATTGTAAAAGAGAAAAAAAATGTTAAAATATATTAATTGTTAGCGCAGCACAATTAATATGAGTTTTAGATATTAAAATTTTCAACTAATTTATGTATAAACGCACTTCATTCGGAAGGTTGTCCTATACGAATAAAATGCGGGGCTTCAAACAAAACTTGATTGAAAGCTCCTGATTTTGCTCAATAAAATCTATATCGGAAGACACGTATAGTGGTATTGGCAATAGACTGTCATCCAAACATTTAGAATGCTGGCAAAGTTGTAATATCGAGAAAAAGGAGAAAAGTTAAACAACAATTAAATCAAAAAGAGAGAAAAAAATATATTGTATCAGCAAGAACCTCAAACTTATGAAACAATGTTTTAATTGCTTACAAATTAATAATGTAAATATTTCATAGCATCAATTTTCGCGTAGTACTATCACAGATAATTCTTTTGTACAGAAAAAGAATTTTTTTTGGATATAGATTGGCTGAAGCAAAAATATAGAAACCTCAATTGCTAATTCAAATTTTGACAGCCAGCATATAAGTAGAAGAATGGATTTTAGAAAGTTGTCTGTATTTGTATATATATATATACAATTAAACCGTTTTCATTAAATGAAATTGAAAATAATTATGATTACAAATAAAAATTTCTTGACAAAAACTTTTGATTATTTCATAAAATAAAAAAAAGCAAATAATCACGTAATTAAAAAAATAATTGTTTGTTTATATAAAGAGAAAACCCAAAAAAGTTGTAAATGTATTCCTAAATCTAATTGTCTCTAGAAGTGAATATCTAAAAAAAACTATACATATAACAATAATAAAAATAAAAAGACGCGTCTTATTTAACTATGTTGTATTTAATATCTGAATGTATTTTCATATATACATGTCTCTTCGATGTTATTGATTTTATATTTACAACATATTTTCAAAATAATTTACAAAAATCATCATTAGTGAGCCACTCATGCTGATTTTAATCAATCTAGGAAACCAACCAGAATAGAGCTTCTTGAACCCCCCTTCGTCAATATAAATTCTAAATGCGCATTCCAAGGAATTTTTGTATTTCACGCTACCACTATTGTTGTATAGCTCAGATTGAAATCTACTTTTGATTACGTCAAGTGGTTGATTTAACATCACAATAAATATGGAACTCATTAAATTGAGCCCAAATTTTAAATAATTCGAGTCACTATTTTTGTTGTTAGGATCAACCAATTGCTTGAACAGCATATATGAGGAGAAAAATCCAATTGAATTGCTGCATTGCCTGAGAATAGTCACATTCATTCCTTTGAAAAAACCATAAATTCCTCTATTTTTATAAATCAACTGAACACTTTCAAAAACATTTTTTGATATGGATGAAGCTTTCTTGAAACTATTTTGTTCAACCACTTTTTTGGAAAGTGGTGCAACCTCCAAGAAATCTTGTTTAGCATTACGAATTCCTTTATTCTCATAATTATGCTTCTTCACAATGTTGTTGAATTTTTTTGCCTGTGGCATCCCAAAAGGATTTGGCTTAGCATCCGGTGTATTATACAAACTAGACTCAATCATATTAACTTTTACATTTTCAAATGGAACAATTGCTATGGATTCTGCAACACCAGCTACTAAAGATGAAATTAAAAGCCCTGGATTATTAGTATCTTCATTACCCAACTTCAATAATTTCTCATTACAATAATTGAATGTTTGAAATCTCACAAATGATTTTAAGAAAATAGATAAATTCACAGCAGATAATCCTGAAAATAAGTATTTAGGTTGAGCAGGAATGTTTAATGGTGATTTGCCATATGTCAATTGTAAAATTGTCTTATAATAATCTAAGGGCTGCAATAACGTTGCAGTTGAAATAGATGCGGCAATAGATGCATTAATGGATCCTTGAGGTATTAAACTACTCATTATTGCAATTGTTATATTTTTTGAGATACTGATCAGTAACTTTTTATTATTAATAGTACTAGAATGATACTTTAATATTACAATCATGTATACACATACAATAATGATCCAGAAAGCTAATCAAATATTCAAGAAAAAAAAAAAAAGAATTGTTGTTTATGCTCCTGCAAATTAATTGGTGAAATAGCACTAGAAAAAAACTTATTTTGTGCGCACCTGTTATTCTGAATAATATTATCAGTTACTTCATTATATGTAATGATCAATGCATCGGTTTATTCTATTATTAGCAAAATAATATGATCTCAGCATGGAACCTAATGATTTTTTTGGGTTTACATTAAATACAATGATTGATTTATCCATTTTATTTAAAAAAGGGGATGAAAAGAATATAAGTGGAGATATGACTCAAACATTCATATTATAGGTTGAACCAGTATAATTGCATTTTGATTTGGATTTTCCTGAATTGTATTTCTTCCATAACCTCGACCGAACGTGTTTCTGCTGTAGAAATAAAATTCGCTCCTCCTTATTTGAATTCAAAACTTCATGTTGCATGTTAAATTTTGTTAATAAAGGCATATTGTAAAAACAACTGAATTTACATGTATATCTAAATACTACTAATAAAAACTTTTTTTTTGAGCTTAATGAATACTAATCAACTTATTTTGACTTTTAATCTCTTACTAAAACTTTCTGTGTTGATATTTACACTTAATACAACTGAGGATGTTCAAGAACAGGATTACGCGTATAATAAAAATCGAAAAAAATAAATAGAATAAATAATAAATAGTAATAATGAAAATAAAACTTATTGAATATTATTATGAAATAAATATATATCTAAACCTGACTTGATTCAGTTCTTTCAAGACCATCAATAGCAGTAATTCCTTTGTCTTCGCTCTTTTCTTTAATGATTAAGTTCAAAAAAAGAATGATAATAGCTCCAAAAATAAATGGCGTTTCTACAATTAAGTCAATGCCCTCAAGAAAACCAGCGAGAGCTTGATCTTTACCTGTATATGCCAAAATATTATTAAACCAGTTAGGAGCAACAGTAGCACCAAAACCCCAGCCCAATCCACATGATAGTATGAATCTGTTTCTTCTTGTCCATGGAACAGAAGCTACAATTTTAACACCTGCAACACCAATAGTACCGAATAAAAATACTTGCATGCCCCCAAAAACAGGTGCTGGTAAAGCGGCAAATGTTGCCGCAATTTTGGAAAAAATACCCATTAGAATCAAAATCACTGCAGCAGTCCATCCTGCTCTTCTTGAAGCGCAACCTGTAACTAGAATAACACCATTATTTGCAGCTTGTGATACCATTGGCAATCCTCCTCCACAAGCTGCTAAAAGAGATCCTATGGCGTCACACATGATTCCACCTTGGATTCTTGACTGAAATTCTTCTCCTTCTGTTTCAACATGAGAAGCTTCTGCAGTGGATAAAATATCAGGAATACAGGAAATGCCTTCAACAATAAACATTAACAATAATGGCAATATTAAAGCACCATCGACAGAGTATTTGTAATTTTTGGTCCAAAGGAAGTCACCAGCTGGAGCAGCATTAATACCCGTAACATCCCAATAACCTGTAGAAGCAGAAACAATACATCCTACAATTAATCCAAAAATAACCGAAGAACTTTTCATTATTGGTGAACCAAATAAATTTACAATAACAATGGTAACCCAAGTACAGAATCCCAATCCAATAAAGCGGCGTGCAGCCCAGATATCTTCAAAGTGACCAGCAATGCAATTTGAAGTACCGGTTTCACAACCAGAACCACCACCCCAGTTTTTCATACCGTTTCCAGCTAAGTATACAGCTAAAAGCAACAAAAGGGAACCAGTCACCATATTTGGAAATACTCTTTTTAAGTATTTAGGTGGAACGAAAGCCACAAGGATCTGAATCCAAACTGTGCAAAGCATGGAACCTAAGATTGCACCAAACCCGTGAATGCATGGCTCATAGGATCCATCAGTATTAATAGTACAAACACCTTTTTTGTATTGCATCGAAGAGTAGGAGTAAGCAATACCAATAATGTCAAATGTAGGACCAACAACAGCTAGTAATCCAGTTCCTACGTAGAATGGTGTACCATATATGTGAAATCTTGTAATTTGAGCTAAGGTGGCAACACCAGCAGTAATTAAAGAACATGAAATGATATGTTGAGTTTGTTCAGAATTCAAATAGAAAGCATCTCCTAATAACAAAGGGACAGAAACTAAGCTGCAAATCAAAGTTAAGCAATGTTGTAAGCCTAAAATAAGCATTAAAAATATTGGAATACTATCATTCATGCCAAAATATGGCTGTTGGTAGTTTTTGTATTTCTGATTGAATGGCCATATGTCAGGGGTAAACATATGACCATAGTCATACTCACCAAACCAGCCATTATAAGTAGTTAATTTTTTAAGAACTTTCACGGCAATGTTTTTTGATTTTATTTTGAAAGTAAGTTCAGAGGCACTATAAACATCGCCCTCAACAAGTTCGCAAGAATTGACATCTACCGTTTTTTCAATTGACATCTATTAAAAGAATATTATAAATAAATAAATAACAAATATAAAATTAGCTTAACTATGGATTTAAATAGTGAAGGCTATAATGTTAAGTGGTAGTGTTATTATTGAAACTACCAACATAAAATAAAGAAAATTCATAAAAACCTTTAAAATCATAAGGATTGTTTGTTGAATTTATAGAAGAGATATACTAGTAACTTTACAAATCAGAATTGTTTGAGAAAAGATAAATTAGTTGAAAATAACTAATAACAGATCATGAAAACGTAATAAAAAAAAAAGGTCAAGTAAAATCAAGCTGAATATCCATATTATAGCGATATCTTTTTAAGATAAGATAAGAGAACACGATAGAACAATAAGAATATACATGTCAAAGAAAGAATAAATAGACTTTTTTTTTTATCAAGGACGGATGCAAGATTGTAAAATAATGCTTGATGTAAATCTCGAAATAAATTTAGGAGAAAAAAATGTAAGAAGTAGCGGATATCTATTACTTTTACTATTAAAAAAAAAAACAGTTTTTTTACTAATCAAGATATTTTTTCTCTACGAAGATTTCAAGTTTGCATTTGCTTAATTTTGTAAACTCGGGAATCCTTTCTTCCAATGCATAACAATATTTTTATACTTCTAGGCTATATAGTTATGCAATGCATGATATTCCGCTTTCTTTTTTAGTTGAAATCAGTATATATACAGTCATCTCGTATATTTTTAGGGCTTGAATCTCTGCTCTTACTAGAAGTTAGCAGCCAATTCACGGATATTATTCTTTTTTTAATTAGCATAGTAAAAACATTTTTTCTTATCTTGAAATGAGTTCATGTGAGGACTATTGCTTTTGATTTCTTAGCAATTTTTTTTGAAAGAAGGTTAATGGTTGATGAACTCGTTAATTTATATTTACTATTAACCTTGTAATTCACAGTATATTGTAAATCAACCAAAACTATACATAACAATTTCAATTGATAAAGCGAAATAGATCTATCGCATATAGCACCTATTATTAATGATTTGAAAAGGTGAGTTTATTTTTTCAATTTTCCAATCTTTCCCTTGAATCTACGTAGATAATGTGTGCCAAGAATACAATTCTTAATATCAAATTCACTAGGCCTTTGCCGAGTTTCAAAAACTATTCAATTTCATTAAAGGTTCGAGAAGACTATCTAATCTGTATACATTACTTTAATACCTACTTATGTGGAGGAACTCGGTGTGTTCCGAGTTCGTGTTTTGAAATTTCTAATTCATCTAAAAACCGTTTTTTTTTTGTTTGTGCGTGCAAATACGCTTTTGAGCGATACTATAACATCATGTGCAAAGTAATCAAGATAAATAGTAAGATAATGCAGAGTATATTTTTTTAACATGTCCCTCTCTCAACAGCTCCCCAGAACGTAAATATTAAATCTCACATATTGAAGTAAGTTGAAATCTCGCACTTTTTATAGCTAAAAGACGTGTTTACAAAGATATCAAAGACGTGGATTATTATTCAAAAGAATATTTATTAGAGCGATGATTTCCAGCTATTTTCATTACATTTTCTTTGTTACCATGCAAAATATATAATTTAATATTACTCGTTTTAATTTGAAGCGTACTAAAGATATTGCAAAGAAGCCTGATAACTTTTAGTTTTTTTTTTACTTGATCTTTACAAAATTTTGCCAATCCCTTTTTTCTGGATAGGAAGACTTTTTAACTTGATCTTGTTTTGTGCTTATCATAGTTAGTTTTGCGTCTGAAGTTTCAAAGATTTTAAGAGATGACTACCAACACTACTACTTTTCCCAGCTATGATTTCTCCGAAATCCTTAAGAGCAAGGCTTTAAATACCTTACAATTCACCGTATATCATGGCAATTTAGTTCATACGCCAAAACTTGGTAGTTTAGAAGTCATTCCAAACGCCAGAGTTGGCGTGGATAGCAACGGTGTTATTGCATACATTTGTTCCAAGCAGTTAACTAAGACTCCATTAGAAGAAGCCATGAGCTTTGATTCTAACATTACAAACGTCAAAGTGATTGATATCTCTTCCGAATCGTCTGTCTCAAAATTTTTTTTTCCTGGGTTCATAGATACTCATATTCATGCTCCTCAATATCCAAACTGTGGAGTTTTTGGAAACTCAACCCTCTTCTCTTGGTTAACCAAATACACTTATCCTGTAGAGATTGCTTTGAAAGATCCTTCAAAAGCAAAAGAAGTTTACAACAAAGTGGTTAAGAAAACCTTATCGAACGGTACAACAACCTGTGCATATTATGCTACACTTCATCCAGAACCAACTAAAATTTTAGCTGATTGTTGTTTTGAGTATGGACAAAGAGCTTTTGTTGGGAGAAGTTGCATGGATTGTGGGAAACCATGGTACAGTGATGCTGATTTAGACGAAGGCATAAAATCTACAATCGAAGTAATTGATCACTGCTCCAAAAGAGACCCAGATTACAGAATCATCAAACCAATTTTGTCACCAAGAAATGCTAATAAGTGCACAAAAGATTATATGCTTTGGTTAGCTGAAAAAGCTAAAACTGAAAATTTACCTATCCAAGCACATTTATCCGAAACTGAAGAGGAGGTCGAGGATATAATGAAGATTTTTCCTGAATGCAAAACATATACAGAGATTTATGATCAGCACAAACTATTGACAAATCAAACGGTGCTAGGGCACTGTGTTTTTTTATCCAATGAAGAATTAGCTATGATTAACGAACGAGGAAGTTCAATTTCACATTGTCCCACTTCCAACTCTTGTCTAACTTCTGGTGAAGCTAGAGTTAGGTGGATGCTTGATAACAATGCCAAAGTTGGTTTGGGAACTGATGTATCAGGAGGTTACTCGCCGTCAATCTTAGCTACTGCTAGACATGCTCTATTAGTTTCTAGGCATGTTGCTATGAAGACAAAAAAAGATCATGATAAGCTATCTGTCAACGAATGTTTATATTTGGCCACATTAGGTGGGGCAGTATCCTTGAATTTGGATGATCAAATAGGTTCTTTTGTAGTAGGTAAAAAATGGGAGTGCCAGCTAGTTGATTTAGAAGCACAAGATTCTCCCATTGATTTGTTTGACTTTCTAAACCCTTCTATTTCTGGATTAACCAAAAAATGTGAAGACGATATCACCAAATTTCAAGATCTTATAGACAAATGGGTTTTCAATGGAGATGATAGAAACGTTAGACAGGTTTACGTTAATGGTCGCTGTGTGGTCGATAAACAAACCTAAGTTAAAATGTTTCAAAAGAAACGACAACTTAAGTACATATGTGGAAACCTTGTTCTTTCACCAGTTTCTATCATTCGTTTTGTTATTTCTTTGAAGTACTATTTGTGTTTTACAAAACTTTATAATGTTTTGTGACGGTTACTGCATTTTTAATAAAGAATTTGATATATTGTTTTATCTGTATAGCAAGAATCCAATAGAATAGCATCAGACGAATTTAGCTACTGATCGAGTACACATGCTAGTTATTTTCAGGTACATCCTTGCATTTAACACCTAATTGATTATAAAGCCTTACATTCATACATTAGAATATTAGTATAGTAAAATTAATGCACTCAGATTTAAGTAAACAAAAAATAATATTTTCCTTTTTTGACATTCTGGGGTAAATTTTTGAGGGGTAGTCTGGCATGAACAATTTAAATTTCAGTCTAGACACTTGTAAAAAATCGAAAATCGTGATTTCATCAATTCAGTTAGATAAGTCAAAACAGAAAATAAAAAATACCGCAACTCAATCCACTTTTGTGTTTACTAAATTCGAATATACATGGGAACAGTAGTGAGTTAGGCGAAGTCAGTTCTCCAAATGCAATATTATAATTTTCAAGTGTTATACCAGAAACGAGTAACAATATTTAAGTTATAGTTTGCTACAAAGACACAGTTAGTAGTGGTGAAAACTGTTTTGGTAAATCAAATAGCCTCGGAAAAAATTTTTTTTTTTTTTCAAATACAAATAGAGCTTTAAACCTGCTATGGGAACCACTGGGTTTTGAGGAAAGGCTATGTTTTCACCTCCATAATACGTCATTATTTTGATTACGCCTCTCGATCGTTTTGACATGTTAAAGGTGGTTACTAATTCGGAAGAGAGAAAATTTTTCGTTGCTTCACTACTTTTGTATGTATCACTTTATAAATTAGAGTACGCATCCAAAAAAAAAGAAAATGCCTCACTAATAAATATTCTCGAGAAAAAAAAACAACACACTAACAATACTTAACATATAATACCGCTGTATATAGTTTTTTTTCAAATAAAGCCTGCCATATAGTAAATCATCAATATTAATTTCTCTGGTATGTTTTTGTTAAATGCATTTTTCTTATTTTGAAACTAGATAGTTCAATATCAAGGTAGCAATCATAAAAATTAATTTGTTCATTAATGCTTAAAAGTAGAACCTGGTATCACAAAAAAGAGTAGTATAAATAAACCATCTTTCCCTGTAAATCTTATAATTTCTGTAGCTTCATACTTGATCTAATATTATGTAACAATCACTGCTCTTGTTTTGCTGATAATTTTTTGCTCCTTCTATTCCAATTATATCGTTGCCTTGTGCTCCTTTTTTCTGAAAAAAAATTCATTTCAGAATCAATTCATCAAACTCAGATCCAATGGATTTGGAAGCAACTCGTCCTACTAAAACCAAAAGGTACATTTTGTCACCATCCATTAGAAATACTGCCACACTTGGTTTCTTGAGCTTGGGAGCTATCTATGGAGATATTGGAACTTCTCCCCTCTATGTTTTTTCAAGCATTGTCATAGAAGCACCATCAAGAGATAGCGTTTATGGGGCTGCAAGTTGTATTTTTTGGATTTTGGTAATAGAAGTTATCTTCAAATACTGTTTGGTTGTATTGTATTTTGGTCCAAATAATAATGAAGGTGGCCAAGTCGCTATTTACGCTAAAATTGCTCAACATCTCAAGATTGGTCCAAAAAGCATTGATTTGACTCAAACCAGTGATCTTCTAGCACTAACCAGAAGCGAAAATCATGACCCAAATTTTAATCAATCCCATGATGAAGAAGGTAATGATTCGTATTCTCCAAAAAGATGGTTTGAAAAATTCAAATTGAAGGACGGGCGTCACAATAAGGTTTTGGTGGAAAAATATATATCCACATTTATTCTTGGATGTTGTTTCATTGGCTGTTCTCTTGTTATTTCGGATGGGTTGTTGACCCCGACTACTTCTGTACTTTCTTCAATTGCAGGAATTGCAATACCAGTTCCATCTTTGGCAGATAAAGTTATGCCAATTTCTTGTACAGTTTTGGTAGTCTTATTCACAATTCAAAGATTTGGTTCTGCAAAGATATCATTATTCTTTGCTCCTGTAATTTTTATTTGGCTTATTCTTTTACTCTTTTGTGGCATTTACAATATAAAAAAATACGAGCCTGGTATTTTTGCCGCAATAAGTCCTCATTATGCCGTTAAATATATTCACAAGAATGGTATCAAAAAGTTGGGTGCGGTAATGTTGGCTATTACAGGTTGTGAGGCAATGTTTGCTGATATTGGTCACTTTTCACGTCTGTCAATTCAATTAACCCTTAGTCTTTTTGTTTTTCCGTGCTTGGTCGTGCATTACTTTGGACAGGCAGCTTATCTTCTTGAATTCCCTCAGAATATCTCTAATGTATTTTACTTGTCGATTCCCTTCAAGAATGGTGGTGCATTTTATTGGGTTGTGTTTGTTTTCGCGACTTTAGCCACTGTTATTGCATCTCAAGCTTTAATCTTAGGTGTGTTTTCAATATTGAGGCAGATGATCCATCTTGATTGTTTCCCACGTTTCAAAGTGACCCATACATCATCTAAACATTTTGGTCAAGTCTATATACCAACAATTAACTTTATTCTAATGGTGGCAGTTATTCTAACAACAGTTGGTTTTAGAAACTCTAACAATGTTACTGCAGCTTATGGATTGGGTATCAGCTTAGACTTCATGGTAACAACATGCTTGATTACAATTTGCTTATTATATGTTTACAAAGTTCCTTTATATGTTGCTCTTTTATTTTTATTTCCCTTTGGAGCACTAGATATGCTATTAATCATTGCCAATGTCCAAAAAATTCCTGAAGGTGCTTGGTTTCCTTTGGTGGTTACCTTTATAATGTTTTGTTTTATTTTATATTGGAGATGGTGTCGATCTTTGCAAATCAATGAACAATACAAAAACCGTATCAGATTGCAAGATTTGTTTTCAACTGCTTCAATGAAAGACGGAATTGGGAATGAAAGTCAGCCAAATCAAGAGAGTGACAACTTAACAATAGGCAGAGCCATAAAATTTGCTTCAGATAGTGTAGACTTATCTGAAAAGATTTGTTTTTCTGCTAATAGAAAAAGTATAAGTTTGACAGATCATTTAGATGCTTTTGTTGATCCTCTCTATGAGATCAAATATTCCAAAAAAATTTCGTATCCATTTATTAGATATAAAGGTATTGGTATCATGTACACAGATATAACCCACAAATTCAATTCAGCTGCAACTGTCCCAAAATTTTTCGGAAAAATATTAAGATGCTTCCCTTCATTACCTACAAACTTTGTATTTTTGTCAATACGTGTCGTTAGTGAACCATATGTCAAATATTCGAATCATATTATGATTGAAAAGATCAAATCTGCCGGTGAAACAAATGGTTTTTATCGCTGCGTGGTAAATTTTGGCTTCATGGATAAGATAAAGATAGCTAACTTGACCATTAAGACAATAATGGATGCTATTGCTAATGAGGATCTAGATGAAGAGGTTATGTCATTTGACGACAACAATGAACTTGATGGCAAAAAAAATGTATGCGATATAAAAGATGATTTTTCACTTGAATTGAGAGTTATTCATTATATTGATAACTCAGTTATCAAAGTCGAATATCCTCAAGATAAAAAGAACTTTTATACTCAAAATCGTGTCACTAATAAAATCAAGTTATCTTGGTTACTTTTCAAACATGATGCTAAAAAATTTTTGGTAGAACAAATTTATGCTTCTATAATTGGAATGTTTAGTGGCATTGAAAACATCATAGAAAACAGACAAAGCAACGAAATATTATTCGTCGGTAATGAAAGATATATTTAAGAAAATTTTAGTGTATATTTTAGCTCAATATTTTTTATTTTTATTCAATGTTCTTCAAGTGAAAATATTTCTCAAAAAAAGAATCACAAGCAGTAATAAATCAAATAAAACAAAGACGGAACAATTCAAAGAACAGATATCGCTGAAATACTTCAAAATATTTAGACACACTTGTTGAGCCAGTATTATCCACATGCTCATGATACCACAATAAGATATAGTGCTTAGGCGTAAATATGAGGGCTAAGCCGTTGACAAATCTTGGCAAATCTGCTGCCAAGAGATAGATTATCTGGTGGTAAGAGATTGCCTAGCTAGGTGAAGCAATCAAAAGAATCAATAACCGAAGGTAAGCAACGAATAAGAGGCAAAAGGATATAAAGAAGTAGATATCCATATTGAAAATTTGTTGAAAAAATTAGAAGACATCATTAGATGGGAAAGAGTCGGCAAAGCATATAGAGTAGCTATATATATAATTATCTCTCTCATATCAAACACCGCATAGTAATGTAAATTATGATTCTCATAACGAGTACTGACTCAGAAAAAAATAACAGGTTGAAACATACTTGATCCAAAACTACAATTTCAATTGATCAAAAATTTCTTATTATTGATGGATAAAAATAGTAGTTTTTGAAGAAAAGGTTTGAAGAAGGTAAAAAAAATAAAAATAAAAAAAGAACGATCGTAAATAAGATGTACTAATAGAATAATTAAAAATAAATATCTCCGCATAATAGCAAATGTAGAATGTCAAACTAATAAGAAAACTTGGATAAAAAAAAAACTAAAAGAAAGAAGTTAAAAAAAAATTAAAAGAAGGAATTTGAAAAAAAACCTTGAAACTAAATAAAAACATAAAAAAAGACAGCACTTAAAATAACACTGAAAAGACTGCGACTCATAGTAGTAGCTGCTTCGTTAAAGTAATCAACTTGGATAGTTGAAGAGCTTTCAATTGATGAAGTAGCCGAAGTGTATTGAACAATAATAGAGGTTGCAGAGGAAGAAATGGTGGATAAAGAAGTAGCAGATGCAGTAAAAGCAAAATTTACATCATCACTGCTTGATGAATGAATAGAAGAAGAAACTGTAGATAGAGAAGTAGCAGATGAACTCAAAGCAGGCTTGTTATCTTCGCTGCTTGATGGAGGAATCGAAGAAGAAATGGCAGATAGAGAAGTAGCAGATAAACTCAAAGCAGGCTTGTTATCTTCGCTGCTTGATGGAGGAATCGAAGAAGAAATGGCAGCATTATTGTTATTTGGAGCTAAAGTTGAAGTGGAAGAAGGTAAAAATTCGCTATTAGAGCTAGCAGAAGTATAGCTAAGCTCCGAAGAAGTTACAGTAGCAGAGGTTTCTCCAGATAATGGACATGTGGTAGATGTGAGTGTGTCAGTTTCATGCTCAGTCACAGTGTAAACGTGTTGTGGGTCATTTTCGTAAACTGTAACACCGTCATCTGGGTTAAT
>JASTVB010000108.1:0-15507 GCA_031125705.1 Saccharomycopsis babjevae | reverse complement strand
TATTATTATTATTATTATTATTATTATTATTATTATTATTATTATTATTATTATTACTATTATTATTATTATTATTATTATTATTCGCTATCGCATTACTCATTTTTCTCCTGCTGCATCTCTTTCTTTCTTCCTATACTTTTCCTCAAAAATTCTACTATATTCAATCTATCGAGTATTTCTGCTCTCAAGTACTGTATATCATTTATCTATTTCGTCACAAATATTCTCAAGAAAACTGCTGAAGTTTCAGGAAATAATAAAGATTAAAAGGAATCTTGAAAAACTGATGAAAAGAAAGCAAAAAAAAAAAGAAAAAAGATATGATTATTAACTATGATTATCTACAACCCTTTCTGGTAGTATGCAATAGTTACAGTATGCGGGGCAAGCAAATATTCACACATATACTTTTCAAAATTCTAAAACTAAGTCCTTTCACCAAAGAAAAAAGATTTGAAAAAAAAAATTATCTAATATATCGGTTATTAAATAAACAGAAGCCTTTCATCAAGCTTTGAATGAAAATCTATTCATGATAAGAACTTTAAATTTGGTCTTTGGTTTTGCCAGAATGCTTTAATATGATATAGTGAGGTGTATGTATTTCTGTGTGTGTAAAGCGGAGCCTCGCTCCATTTCTACCATTTTTATTTTTTTTTTTTGTCGTTTTTTTTTTTGTCTACACAATTAGCTGTTTAATTTTATTCAAATACGAAGAATTGATCCATTCTATCATACACATTGATTGCTTTCTTTAGTTTATGAGCTACTGGCGTTTATCAATCATTATTGGATATAGATATTATATCATTGGTTTTTGTTTACTGATTTTGGTTTTGTAAGATTTAATATCTACTGTTAATAGCAAACAGCTTGGGTCCTGAAGGTGCTTTACAAAAGGATTTGAACTAACTATTTATCTTAAAGATTTGATCATCTAAAAGAAACATAAGTGCAGTAAATAAAAGAGATCATAATTGGCTTGATTAAGTTACTTTTGAATTAATCGTTCATAATCACCAGCATGTTGCAACTAGCTAACAGATCATCTAGAAGAGCTGCTGCAAAAATTTTGAGAACCGCCCTATCCAGAAGAACTGTTAGCCAACATACTTCAAGGTCCTCATATTTTGCTTTTAAGAAGTCTCCATATATAACCGCTGCTTTATCTGGAGTCTTGCTTGCCATTGGTTATGCATCAATAAATAGTAACCAAATTTTGAATGATAGTCGTCGTCTTTTTTCCTCCTCCAAATCTCCGAGCACTCAGCAACAAATGAAGCCTCAAATAACACTACTATCTGATTCTCAAGCAGATACAAAATTGAGACAAAATGAGGAAAGTTTTACTATGAATAGAAATAATGGCGTAATCAGATATGATATTTGCCAATTACCTTCAAATAACCCAATTGAAGATGATAGAAGCGAGGAAGTTGTAGAAGTTCCAATTAAAGATCCTGTTTCAGGCAGGATTGTGAACAGCGATTGGGCTTTTTGGGGAGTCTATGATGGTCATTCAGGTTGGTATACTAGTGCTAAGTTGAGAGATGACTTGATCGGCACTGTTGTAACTGAATTGAGCACCATTTATAAAAAGTCAGATGATGGTAATTCAAGAATTACTCCAACTTCAGAACAGATTGATATTGCTATAAAAAATGGTTTTCTCAAATTAGATAACCAAATAATTTATAGCAATGTTGACAAGGCGTTGGATAATTTGAACAATAAGTCCAAAGCAGCTGAATATTTAATGCCGGGTCTTTCTGGATCTTGCGGTTTGTTATCCTTTTACGATTCTAAGACGCATATCTTGAAAGTTGCAGTGACTGGTGATTCTAGAGCTTTATTGGGCTCTTTAAATGATAAAAACCAATGGACAGTTGAAGCTTTAACTATTGATCAAACTGGCTCTAATTTAGATGAGGCTCAAAGAATAAGAAGTGAGCATCCAAACGAACCATCTGCTGTTACTAGGGGTAGAGTTTTGGGGAGATTGGAGCCTACTAGAGCTTTCGGTGATGGAAAGTTCAAATGGGCTCAAAAGACACAAGAAAAAATTCATGAAAATTTTTTTAGTTATCCTCCTCCAAGCAATTTGAAAACACCACCATATGTCACTGCTGAACCAGTAATTACTACTAGAAAAGTTAACCCCTCCAAAAATGATTTTTTGATTATTGGTACTGATGGTTTATACGAATTGTTGACTAATGAAGAAATTGCGGGTTTGGTTATTAAATGGGCAGAAAGAAAAAATCAAATCAATGATTATACTTCCTCTACTTTTCAATCATTTTTCGGCTCCTCCAATCCTAAAGAGTGCACATTTCCTAAGGTCATAGATATTACCAAAGACAAAAAACTGTTGAAGCCTCCTTATAGGGAAAATGCACAAGGCCCTAAAAAAATGTTAATTGAAGACGAAAACGTTTCTACCCATTTAATCAGAAATTCTTTGACCTTAGGTACGGGTAATAAAGATTATGGTAAGATGTTGCTCAATATACCATCCCCACTTTCAAGAAGATACAGAGATGATTTGACAGTTGTTGTTGTGTTTTTTGGTGAAGACGGCATCGTTGATGAAACGAAGCAACTAAAAATCAATCTTGAAGCAACTGCTGGTGGAAACAAGTTGAAATCTAAATTATAACCCTATTCTCTAATAAAAAGATTTTTTGTTTGATTTATAATATGATTAATACTTTTTTTTTCTTTAAATTTTTTCTGTTATATATTGCATTCATTTACTTATTTATATAGATGATCTTTATTTTAAATATTGAATATATCACACTTAGATTTTCTCATTTGATGGATATCTGGTTTAAATTTTTGACTTATGAATTCCAAATGCACCATCAAAAATCTAATGACAATCAGTCTATTAGCATTGATTTTACAACTACTTGATTTGTTTTTATCTTAGGAACTAATTCCTTTCTTTTATTTAAAATAAGATTATTATATTGGTGAAATATCAAAAATACATTAAAAAAAATCAAAAAAAAAAAGTAACCTCACATCAACAAAAAAAATAAATCAAAATAAAAAGTCTGCTTTTAGATACTCAACTATTGATCTAATCCTAAATTTAAGAAATTAATCCTTTTGGATTGAACTAGAGTATATATATATATTCTAAGTGCAGATGTTAATTTTTAAAAAATGAATTCTCAATATTATGTGAAGCAATCTCTACGATCTAATATACTATACTGTTTAAACAATGATCTTTTAGATACAGCTGAATTTACCGCTGAAAGATTGGTTGGTATATCAGGTTGTAAAGATTCAGAGTCCGCCTATTTATACGCATTAACCCTTTATAGACAGCACAAATATAAATCAACATACAGATTAACTGCAAATCATGTTCATGTGGGTTGTTCATATCTTTTTGCTAAATGTTCTTTAGTTTTGGAACTACAAAATGAAGGAATCAACGCTCTTATGCAAACCAAGCATTTATGGAATGATACAAATAACGACGGCATGGTTCAGCAACAACAATTTTCGAACAATAATACAAGGCCAAATTTTTATGGAAACCATAATATGAATGAAGAGCCTCTCGATAACGAATTCGTGAACAAAAATTCAGATAGTTACTATTCAAATGGACCTGATAAAGCAGCAGTTTTCTGTCTTTTAGGCAAATTACACGCATCTATTAACAATATCAGAGAAAGTGCAGCTTATCACACACAAGCTTTATGTTTAAACCCCTTATTATGGGAGTCATATGAACAACTTTGTCAATTAGGAGTTAATGTATCAACAAAAAACATTTTCAAAATACATGATAATAGTTTATCAGATAAAGATACGCAATTTTCTAAAAGCAAAGCATCAAACAAATTTGTTCCTATTCCTCCAAAATCATTTTTTGGAAAATCAGCTTTTTCGAATGATGTCTTCACAATTCCTGACAAAAAAAATCACAAGAACAATAGCAGTAACAGTAGTTCTAGCATATTGCTAAACAAGAAGGATGCCGATATACGAAACGAAAACACAGGTAATCATCGTATTAGCAACCCAACTAATAACAATAACAATAAAACAAAGAACGATTTTGAGATGACCAATATCTTTTCAACTCCTAAATTGAAGCACGCATCATTACCAGATGCTCCCATAAGAAAGCCAATTAGAAATGAAAATAATAGCACGAATGATATTACAGACTCTATTAAGCGAAATAGTCAACGGAATATTTCATCGAAAATAAATTCAAGATTGATTCAATCAACGCCAACCAACAATAATATAAATGATAATAATATTAATATTGACAAAAGAGGTAAGTCATATCAATATGCAAATCAGCCCAACACAAGTTTTTTGAATTCCAGTAATGCTCTAGATCTCAGAAAGCGAGAGTATAAATTGCAAGCAGATAACCAACTAATGGCTTTGTATTTGCAATTCGCAAACGCATTAAAAGCTATGTCTAGGTATGACTGTTATAACGCTATTAGAATTTTCAAGCAATTGCCAGATGTTCAAATAGACACTCCATATGTTCTTGGGAAATTGGGCAAATTGAATTTCGAAATAGTAAATTATGAGGAAGCTGAGCAATATTTTATTAGACTAAGAAAGTTGGACAGAACAAGAGTGGAAGATATGGAGTATTATTCTACTCTCTTATGGCATCTTCATAAAGAAATCGAATTAAGTCATCTTTGTCATGATTTATATGAAATCAATAAAAACTGTCCACAAACCTGGGTCGCAATTGGTAACTTATTTTCTTTACAAAGAGAAACTGATGAAGCCATAAAATCCTTTCAGAAAGCTGTGCAAATAGATCAAAAATTTGCTTATGCCTATACATTGCAAGGCCATGAATATGTGGCTAATGACGCTTATGAAAATGCATTAGATAACTTCAGAAATGCTTTACTCTATGATATTAAACACTATAATGCATATTACGGTATTGGAATGGTATATTTGAAACTTGGTGATTTTTCTAAAGCAGAATTTCACTTCCGGAAAGCAAGAGACATTAATCCAGTTAATGTCGTTTTGATATGCTGTGTGGGTATGGTCTTAGAGAAGTTGAACAAAGCGGATTTGGCTTTGAAACAATATGAGTTAGCTACAGAGTTACAACCACAAAGTCCGTTAGCTGTATTTAAAAAAGGCCAGTTATTATCTTCCTTACAACAGATACCTGAGGCCATTCAAGAATTTGAAAGATTAAAATCAATAGCACCGGACGAAGCTAGTGTTCATTTCCTATTAGGGCAATTATATACTATTGTCGGAAGAAAAACTGAAGCTATCAAAGAATATACAGTCGCTTTAAACTTAGATCATAAGGGAAGTCATCTAATCAAAGAAGCTCTCGAATCCTTAAATGAAGAATAGTATTTAATCGATTGTTTATTACAATATATAGAATAAAATCTCATAATTCATTTTGTGCTTTTCTCATATTTTTTTTTAATGTAAGATTAGTGGGTAATCCGCAACTTTGAAGAAAATCGAATCGAATCTCCGTAATACCTGGTCTTTTCTTGTTTTCTGTTTTGAAACTAGTGAAGTAATAATCAGGCAATATAGAAATATTCGATTCTTTCAAAAAGTCTTCAAATTCTTTGATGGAAATTGAAAGACGCTTTACACCATTTTGATTTAGTTTATCAATCTTTGTAAATATAATACAATAAGGTAGTCCATTAGCTGATAATAAACTGCCAATGAGCTGATAGTCATTTTCTATAAACCCATGAGCAGAATTAATTAAAACGTAAATCTTCTTTAGTTCTTTTCTATTAATCAAATATTTCACAATTTCTTTACCTTGTTTCCTAGTACCTTTAATACCATATCCGGGGGTATCAATAATTCTGAATTTATTGCCAATATTGAAACAATTAATAGTCGTGGTAAATCCTGCAGTCTTGGAGCTGTAAGCGTACTCAATAAGTTTCGACTTGTTTATGGAGTTACAAATTGAGTTTAACAAACTTGACTTACCTACGTTTGTCTTTCCTATGAGCGCAATTTCAGGTAAACCTTTCAACAATTCAGGCGCTACCCTGAATTTCCTCTTATGAAATTTCTCTGCGCTCATTTTTTTGATTTGCATTTCTAGTTGTAGATTTTCTTGTCTAATGTTTTCTAACTCTTCAGGTGAATACTTTTTTTCGTTCAAATCATGTTGATTTCCAGGATTTCCTACAAATTCAAAATCAGAAATTGGTGTAAAAGTTGAATTTTCAAAATCTCTTTCCAGTTGTAATTTTTCCTCTTTGATCATGGCATTATACTTCTCATTTGGAATATCCTGAAACTTATCAACCGACCATTCTAGCTTTATTTTGCAATTATTGAAAAAGTAATTTGAGGATGTTTTTTCATGTTCTGTTGTGGGTAATATCTGAAAATCAGATTTGAATTGATCAAGTAATTCAGATGCCTCTACTGTAAATTTTTTTTGCTTAATCTTGATAATATGGCTTTTCAGAACTGTGTTCGGTACTGAAGGCTTTTTCTTAATAATTATCTTTCTTTCCAACTGTTTTTTTTCTAGAAGCTTCTTTTTTAGTTTATTTATCGGATTCACAACAGGCTCTTCATATTTTATCGGATATGAATGAAACAACCTGCCACTTTTAACGACCGTATATCTTAATTTGTCAAACATGCCCTTTCTATACTTTCTATTATAATCTTTTGTTCTAGTTAGTGTTCAAGTTTCGAGTTAGTTTTTATATAGTTGTTTTATGTTAATGCATTAAAATCTTTTCTTCGCTTTGTAATGATCATGTACATCAAGCAAAATTTCACTTTGCAGAGGTTTAGGCAGGAAAAAAGGAAACTTAAAAAAAATTAGGCATCTCTTTTTATACATGATTTCTTCATTTTGATATCAAAAAATATAAAAAATATAAAAAATATAAAATATGTTAAATGAGAAAAAGCCATAAATCATCTTGAATAGCACCCTACTATAATTTACTAGAGCATTTTTGCAAATCCACATGCATTCTTTTAGCTCTGGTGATGTAGGTCTTTGGCTTTTTAGGATAATTTTTCCATGCCCATTTTGCAGACCAGTCACTACTCAAATTTCCTTCTAACCTCTGAATGATATACTTACCAATATTCGGGAAAAATTTGGCTCCATGGCCACTGTCACCAGTTGCAACATATAGAATTCCTGAAGAGTTCGGTACTCTATCTATTAAAAAATTAAGGTCAGAACTGTCGGATATCCAGCAAAGATGATGGTCTTCTAATTTATGATATGCTAGTTCAGGGATCATTTCTTCTATTAGTTTGTAAGCTTGTTTTTCCGCATCAACAGGTAAATTTTCCAAATTAACGTACTTGGCAATAGACAATTTTTCTGAATTATTCATAGGATTGGAAATGGTATTATTAAAATCGATATTTGTCATTGCAACCTTGAGTTTTCTACTCTCTTTTTCTGGAGGAAAAAAATATCCCTTTTCACTACTGAAAAATATAGGCATGGCTGCATACTTTTCGTATTCTTTCTTTGTTAATCGGATATGGGTGGTCAATAGTCCAAGGGATTCGACTTGACCTTTACAATCAACAATATTTGCCGTAAATGAGCCACAACACACTAAAATTTTACCTTTGCTTTTGTAAGTTTTTGTACCTGCAGTAACTGTACAGTCACCTATTTTACTAACAGTACCACTGTGCCCAAGTTTGAAGTCTATATTCTTATTTGACTTCAATACCTCGTAAATTCTTTTCATGGATTTGGCAGTATAAATTACACCTGACTTATTATTGAATGTTGCAGTGCTATCATTTGGTAACGAGTTGTTCGAAAACCATTTATAAAAAAATTTTGATATCTCCTCCTGAGATCTGAATGATTTAATATTTGAGGAATCAACATATCCCAATTTCTTCATATTATCATATCCTTGCAGTTCAAAATTTTTTCTCTCAGAATTTTCTGCGAGTTTTGGAGTTAAAAGGATTCTTCCACACTGAGAAAACTCATTGAAAAAATCAGCATTATTTATCCACTCATCATAGGCTTCAATTGATAACCTAGTATACATATCATCAGAATATTCTGCCCTAAATATTTTATTAAGATCGTTTGCAGCAGAAAAAGTAGAAGGAATTACTTCTGAAGCATCCAATGCTAAAACCCTTTTGTATTTGTGAGAATAATTTCGACAAATTTCGTAGCATGTTGAAAGGCCAAAGATACCTAAACCTATAATAATAATATCATATTCGTCGTCCATCTTGAGATACTGAACAACAACTGCAAAAGTTTGCTAAGAAGCCGAAATATTGTCAAAATTGATAGGTATATTCCTTATCTGTAGCACTATGTGATTAAATAGTTTGATTAAAAAAAAAAACGACCTCGGTGAGGATTGAACTCACGATCTTGCGATTAACAGTCGCACGCCTTAACCAGCTTGGCCACGAAGTCAGATGTGAAATACAATACATAGTGTCTTCAAGTTTCTTAACCTAAAGTTCATTGCTATCACATGATAATCACGTGAATCATGCGAAATGTCGTTATGAGTGAATATTGCACTTGACTTACATCTCAATTTTACGACTATGTCATCCATATCAATATCTGTCGAGTCAATTGATGTGCCTCGTTTTCAAAATCGCTATGAACATTAATAGACACTCTTGAGTTTTCGAGAGAGATAAATATTTATATTCTATATGTCTATATTTTTCTATATTTTCTCATTTTTCCTCCTCTTCTCCTTATGTTCTTCTTGATCATTTTTCCATAGAAAATCGATCTCTTGATATCCTTTATTTCTTAGTCATTTCAGATCTTCCCGGGGCTTATTCCCCGCATATCGCATAATATATACTTAGTCTACAATAGCCTATCTCAGCATACTATAGCCTATAGAAGAAAGATCTATGGTATTATTATGAGCACGTATTCCATAAGATAATACTGGCTCAATAATATCAAATGTTTAACTCATATCAGAGACTTATAACTATTGAGCCAGCATTATCTTATGAAATAATTACTCGTGATGATCCAAGAAGATGTTGGATTCGCGAATAAACAATGAGGCCAAGCTGAGGCTAAACTAATACCAAACTGCGGCTGAGCAACAAAACATTACTGTATCCTAATTCTAACAGTAATAACGTAAGAAATAAAATATATATAAGGAGGTAAATATCCAGATGAAGAAGTTATCGGGAAGGAGAAGAGAAGAAGAGGGGGAAGGGGGAAAGGAACACACGAGTATATGGACATATATAGATAAAATAGAAATCATTATCTCTCTCAAGTGAAAAGAATGCCTATTAATGTTAATAGCGATTCTGAAACCGAGTCACATCAGCTGACTCGACAATAACAACATAATTATATTACCAAAGAAATGAACTTTATAGGATACAATTTATTTACTTCTTCACTTTATATTTGTCCTTAAAACAATAAAAGTGAATTAAATCACTTTTGGTCCTTCAAGATTGACTTACTTTCTATCTTATTGTAGCTGTTTTCCATAAGAATAGCAACACAAAATAATGTTGCTATTCTTATGATTCTCCAAAAAAAAATTACTATTTAATTTTTATTTAATTTGATTTATTCATTTTATCAGAAATAACGTTTCTACTCAATTTTTGTTTACCGATTATTATATTTGTATAAAACTTATATACTTAAACATATCTTGAATTACATAATTATAAACAATTATTAGATATTATACTTTAAAGGTTTAAAAGATGCAAATGGAGCTTTTTACGAGGTTTATTTGTGTCACTTTTTTATTATAAATATGTTGATACTGTTGAGCCAGTATTACTCTAGTGAAATACTTACTCATTATGCTCTCAAATATCTTCCGTCTATAGGCTACGATGAGGCAAAGCAAGGCTTAGTTGAGGCTGTGCTATAGAAGGGGGCTGTCCCCAGGGAAGATTTGCAATGAATAAGAAATAAAGGATATAAGGAGATCGATTTCCTATAAAGAAATGATCTTGAAGAACAGAAGGAATAAATAGAATAGACAAGAAATTAATATACAATATATTATCTCTCTCAAATCAAGAATGACTATTAACGTAAATAGTGATTCTGATATCGAGCAAGAATCTCTGCAAAGTCAGCAGGTTATTTTGGCTCGACAGATACTCGCATAATTTTAAGTGATGTTCTTTTGAAAAGGAATATAATTATGAGTTACACATTTTCCTAGAAAAACTTTGTGAGCTAGTTAAATTCTAGTTCATTATAGTTGTGACTAAAAAAGAAATAGTGTTTTCAAGTCTTTAGAGAATATTTGAAAAGCAGTACCCGTATGTTATAAAAGTGGTACAAAATAAAAACCAATTTTTAAATATGATGCAAATAGAGAAAATAGTTTTGAAGATAAGATTTTGAGTGAGATGTTAGTACTACATACGTAATGAAATACCATATTGGACTGCTCAATAACAATAGTTTCTATCAATAGTGCAGTATTTAAAATATTGTTGAATAATAATAGTTTGATTATATCTAGCATTTCAAAACATAATATTTATATATAGGGTGTAAAACACATTTTTTCTATTCGAAAGTTTTTTAAAAAAAAACAACTTGAAAAATTTATTTTCATGTTTTGTCTCGTAAAAAACAAGTCAATACGATACGATTGCAAAACATTATAACCCAATAATTCTAAAAGAGCTGTATTGGTATATATAAATATATTTCTTTTTAATTTATATAAAATATCATAAGAAATTCCGAATAATGTATAGATTTTAGAAGTTTATGGGAAATTGAGAAGCTGCATATTACTGAAAAGCCAAGTAAACATACTAATTAGTCAAAATTTCAAACTTGAAGTTTTTCTACTAATTTTAAAGAAATCATGCTGGTTCTGAAATTTATATTTTTGAAATAGAGTTGGTATCCTATTTTTTTTGATAAGAGATACTGAAAGAATGCGTTTTTGTTTTTTCTGGGATTGAAGAAACTTTTTACACATTTGAATATTTTTGCATGTCATGAAGTAATGCACGCTTTTAAACGGGGACGCACCAATAATATTTTACCAGCCACCATAATTAAATCTATTTTATAAGCCAAAATAGTGAAATAAACCGAAAAGCTACAAAAATAATTTGAAATACTAATGGTCAATAGATAGATATGTTAATTATAATGAATTTTTTTTAAACCTTTTGATTTAGACGAGGTTTGAAAATTAGAATTATGCAAAGCTGGATACCCAATAATGAATTCAGTGCCACAATGCAAGATTTTTTATGGAAAATTATGACCCACATAATCAGTCAAAATTTCAATGGAATCAAATCTCTGTAACTTTATGGTCTCAATTCATGATCTTTTTTATTGAAAGTTTTTTTTAATATAAAGCAATTCAATACCTGGGAGTATATAAGCAATAAAAATTCCTTGTTTTGCTTATATAGTTTGAATCTCATACTGATATCTTTCCATTTTCTACGTTTCATTACTTGATATCGATAGTCCCTCTGGTTAAGCATCAATTTCACAAGAACCAAACAACCTTTTCATTTTGAAAGCATCAAGCTTAGTTGATTAAAAAATTAAATCTATTTAAAATGCTTGCTAACTTTTTCGCTTTATATGCGGCTTCATTTTTGGCTTTTCCAAAAGTCGTAAAAGGAGATTATGCTCCTGAAGAAAATTCAAGTTGGACTACACTCACGCCAACTAACACAATTGCAGGGATGCAAACCAGTTATCCAAGTGCTTTTGGTATCGCAATTGAACCTGTAGCCTCTGCTTCTGCTTCTGCTTCTACTTCTGCTTCAGGTAACAAGAAGAGAGCTGCTTCTACATTAATGCAGCCTGTCACCCAAATTGGCGATGGTCAAATTCAGGGAACTACCGCCACAAGTATCCAAAATAATTATATTTACGTTACAACTACTCAATCAGTCGCCTACACAATTTCAGCAACCGGAACCCAAATATTGGTACCAACAACTAAAGTAACCAGTTCATGTGACGAATGCTCCACCTCTTTTACTGTTTTCACCTTAGATGACTCTGACTCGTCGACTTCTTGTGGCGGTAGTACAACATACACTACTGTCATCAATAAATCCACTTATGTAGTAGCATCCAGTTTACCTGTTTGTTCTGCAGCTTCCTCAATTTCCACAACATCAATTTCTTCTACCATCTCAGCATCGTCATCCGCATCTTCAAGCGCCTCAACTTCCTCTTCTGTTGACGATGCTTTTTCCATTGATTCATCATCATCATCATCATCATCATCATCATCATCATCATCATCATCATCATCATCATCATCTTCCGTTGATCCATCTTCCCTAAGTACAGGAAGCACATCAGTTTCTTGTAAAAAAGCCGGTACTTTAACAATGAATTTAAACAATTCTGTTTTGAAGGATTCTGCAAACAGAATTGGCTCTATTGTTGCTAATAGACAATTTCAATTTGATGGTCCGATTCCACAAGCTGGAGCAATCTATGCCGCAGGTTGGGGTATATATAATGGCAACCTAGTTATTGGTACAACTCAAGTATTCTATCAATGTCTCTCTGGTACATTCTACAATCTTTATGATCAATCAATTGGTTCCCAATGTTCTCCTGTCTATTTAAAAGTTGTGCAATTAGTTGATTGTTGATACAATCAACTACTTATTAAATGGTTTCTACATTAAACCTAGAATTTCTTCTTCATCTTTTTCCTGCTAAAGTGCCACTTGTTTTGTTTTTCTTTTTATTTTTAATACCTCTATCTTTCTTTGCATTAATAGCTAAATCAACCGTTTAGTGTTTGTATAATAAATAAACCACAATATCATTCTCTTTTTAGTTTGTAGAAAAAAAAAAAGAAACCTACATGACAACTGAAAGAAAAAAAAAAAAAAAAACAACTTGAAAGAAAACATTGATGATAAAACAAATAGGACCCACTTAATGAACTGGGAAAGCATAATAAGACTGGCATTGTCTATACCATTATTTTTGTGAAATTGAGTAGCTAATGAATAATTTGATTCATTAAGTGTGTTTACCTTTATGACTTTTTCTTTTGACCTCTGAACAAAATAGTATATAAATATGACGAAAGAAAAAGATGATGTAATAGAAGACAAGATGAATGATATTAAAAAAGAGAAAAATTTCGAAGAATTGATTTTAAAAGACATTAATTTCAAACAAAAAATTCAAGAAATCAAGAAAGTGAAAGCGGAAATACAGTGGCTCCGGTGTGAGCTCAATAATTTCTTAACGACATTTGTCAATGTTTCAGATAACAATTCAGAGAAAAAATTTGCCGATGAAATAACCAAAAAGTTGTTATTTTTAAGAAAGGCACTCCTGACTTACATAGAGCATTATAATAAGTTATTACCATTTATAAAGTTGGGGCGTCAGCATATAGGACTCACTACATCGAAAGTGCATGAAGTTAGGTTGAAGCCTTATGTTCGTCAAAAGGCCAAAACATTATCTACAACACAGCCCAAGAAGCCTGGAAAAATTTAGTTTTATTTTGTTAGTCTATGATTATACTTGTGTTCAAGTACTTATCCAGAGTTCACAAATTTTCCTGAAGAGTTCAATACAGAGTTTTGTTCAGGTCTCGTTTTTTTGAGGTTTTCTAGATTTATCAAGGTAATAAAACCCATTGAATGGTTGATTTTACATTAGATATTTTATAAATATTTCAGTGACTCAAAGATTTAAAATTTCGCAGAATGCACTATAGATATGAGATATTATTAGTTGATGAAAAATCTATACATAGCGATTAAGAATTCTTTAATCCTGTTCTCTCATTTTTTTGGATTCAATCGGATACAAGAAATAAAAAAGAGAGTAATGTTCTTAGATTTTTGTGCTTTACATGATTAAATATTATGTTGTTCAATTATTAATAATAATTTTAGTATGTCACATTCATCTTGTATAATTTTGAATTTTTTTGATCACACTATATAATTTTTTATTTTTTTTGGTTTCATTGATATTACCACGAATGATAGTCAATTAGAAAGATCTATAAAAACTCGAAATATTTCTGTCAGCATGTGAACTTTCTAAACATAATCGTTAACTCAAAAATATACAGCTACATAATAGTAAATAAATCAAAATCTGGTTTTCAACACAACAAAACCAAATACAATAAAAATCACCAGAAACAACTGAAAAATAATTTATAACAATTATGAATACATTCTATAAAAAATAAAAAAATCATATTAAGTTTCAAGTCTGCAGAATCTTGAATAATCTTGAACTTACTAATTATTGTTCTATAGAATACTCAACGCTTTCTTTGATTCTTCCATTTGAAACTAATATTACCTTCCTTGTCAACCACTTTCTTCTTACTACCCTTTTTCATTAATTCACGTTGCTCATTCATTTTTTGCTCAACTCTTTCTAACTTTTCAACTCTCTCGAGTCTCATTTTGATATTTTTGAGCTTCTTTAATTTCTTCATGTCCAATTTTTTCTGTAAAATTGCAGACTGCTCTTGCACATTTGCATCCAAATCTTCTATCTGATCTAATTTCAATCTATTCTCTTTCCTATCAACTAATTCTTTTGCAGTATTAAAATGCCTTGCAACATCAAAATCATCATAACTTTTTTTATCATCTACAAAGACAGTATGGTTGCCCTTTGATTCAAACCCTACTTGAATGTTGTTATTACTAGTACTGCCTCGCCCATCTAGTGCTTTTTCAATTTGTTTCATCTCATTCAATTTTTTCATTGTTACATAGTTCACGTCTTGAGTTTTCAATAGTTTAGCTTCATCTACACTTAAACTTTCACTGCCTTCACGGTTCTTAATCAAAACACCACGTGAATCTGTTTTTTGACCTACCATAGCATGATAGTATTCGTCAGGGTTTTTGTTTTTCGCCTTTTGCTTTAAAATCTTCAATCTCTCTTGCTTGTCATGGTAGTCCTTGGATCTCAATTTGTAATCCTTCTTTTTTTGTAAAAGACCAAACCTTTTACGGTCTTGTGGTTGAGCCCTTTCACGATGCTGTTTTTTTTGAATATCATGAACAAATTTTGCCATCTTGTATCAACTGCTGTAATTATTTCTAGACTTTAGTAATGCTGGCTATTGAAATTAGAAAAAAAAACACCAATAAATGAACTAATTTTGTTCAAGATTTTCCAAGATTTCAATATAAAAAGAATATAACGCCAGGGATTTTATTCAACTGCAAGTCTATTTTCTCTGCTTTTATGCTGTTGTTTGTTGTAGAACTTTCTAGTATATACACTACGTTACAATAGCTGATATTTATCAATATTTCAATATTTTACAATGATTTGAAGATGAGCTTGAGAAACGCAAGTAATAATTGAAAGCGAGAGAGCTCAAAAAAAAAAAAAAAAAAAAAAAAAAAAAAAAAAAAAAAAAAAAAAAAAAAAAAAATAAAATTTATTTTAACCCCAGGGGTTTAAAAAAATAATCAAAAAAGCGAAAA
>JASTVB010000107.1:0-15545 GCA_031125705.1 Saccharomycopsis babjevae | reverse complement strand
GGGCTTGATCATCTTATCTATTTGATCTTTCATGTAATACTGAGTCAGCTTTACAATGTGCTGCTGGCTCAACAGTTGTTTTTATTTTGTACGAATCCCTGCTTTTAGAAATGTTTTAAATAATAATTATTTAGTATCTACGATTGTAATTCTCAAACGCTACATTGTGGTAAGTTAATAATGGTATTCAACGTGTTTATAAATATATGCTAAGTTGTTAAAAAAGATTTGAAATAAAATTGAAAGATGCAAACTCATTATCCAAATGAGTTTCTAAACATATAGTCAGAAATGAAGTGAAAAGTAGAGCATAAATGTTTCAGAAAAACCGGACAAAAGAAGAAAGAAAATATCATATAATAAAGACGCGACGAGAACAACGTCAGTTTCTTCAGTGTACTTTACTTGAGAAAGACCAACAGTGTTTTCTTCTAAGTCGTAGTAAATGTATGCAGATCTTAAGAATCCATCACCTAAAATATAGTAATCCGAACCAGAGCTCATGACACCAACCAAACAAGTATTACCTTGAACTTTAAATAATAAGTCCTTGAATGGAACGGTTATAGTCTTATCTTCAAAAGTAAATTTGAAATCATCTTTCTTGGAGGAACAGCTAGTTGTGTATCCTCCATATTGGGAGTTGTATTTACTATATTTACCTGCAATAGTTTTGTAAAGGTGCATAAATCAAGGTGGTACCAGAGTCCAACAAAGCTGGGTATGATTTGGTTGCAAGTTTGGTGTTAGCAGAAAATACTGTCCAAGTTCACAAAGAATGCCACTAAATCTGGGACCTTGTTACCGCCATCGTCGATGTTGATCAATGGCAAAGTTTTCAATTCACCATCGTGTTTGGATTTGTCGATACCATTGAATAAGACTGACCCATGGGAAGCTGCTTGACTGTTCAAGTATAATGAGTAAGCAACCTTATTAATGTATCCTTGTTCCTTCAAAGCATATGGATAGTTGGAGTACTCAGAGTCACCAGACCATAAAGCAGCTTTGTTACCTTTCATACCAATACCGAAGACACCAAATCCAGAAGTTTGAACGGTCGCATCTCCAAATTGAAGATCAACAGTGACGCCAGTGTCAGCTAACTTGACTTAATCATGAGCCCAATCACCCTTTGCATAAGAACCGTCACCGTATCCAATTTTCAAACCATTTTTGATTTTCTTGAAAGTAGAAGATGCAGAGTTATCGTAAGTTCCTTGTTCACTGGTAATTCCTTTACCTGGAAGCCAAAGATCAGAAGAACCGGTATCAACATCAACCTTGATTTTTGACCTGGAGTTCCTACTTCAATTTCGGTAAGATACATAGCATAATCGTTTTCTAAATCCATCAACCCACCAGAAGAGGAAGCAGAATGTCTCATGTTGTGAGGCAAAGAATTGCAGCAATAGTCAAAAGAATAGTGCTGGAGAATTGCATTGTATGTCAACTAACACGATTTGTGAAATGAGAACAGAATAACCGAGATGCGCGAGAATGTTTATTATTATTATTGTTATATTATTGGTAATAAATATAAATAACTATATACACCCTGAAAAGAACTCAACGAAAAAGTAGAAGCTACTCTCTATTTATACATAAAACTTATTCGCTTGATAAAAAAGAACCTTTCATATTCATTCATATTAAAAATACCTCATTAACTTGAAAGTTGATTCAGCCTCTCATTTTATCAGCACAAATCTAGTTTAATCTAACTCAATCCCATTTAGTTTTTCAAGACCAAGTTAAAGTTACGAATAGTGGCTGAAATTTTTCACCTCAATGATGAAAGTCTTGGATACCTTAGATAAAAAAAATGCACACTTTCATAAAAAAAAATAGAATGTTGAAAACCTTGCATGAAAAATACACTGGTTCGGCGTCCCCGTGTGGGTATATTTTTTGCACCGAGAAAAATTTCAAGATGTTAGTTATTATTCAGGGTCTCAAATTGTGGAGCTATTATCAGGTTTGCTATGAAAATTTATTAGAAAAATGATCCTGAGACACTAGAAACACTGATCATGAATTTTAGAATGATACGGGATAGCTTGCGTGATACTCGTCTTCAATCGAAAATCTTTTAACTATCTTTAGATAAGGCATTCGCTTGGGTTCAAAAAATTATATTTGAGATACTTGGGATAAAAAAAGGCACCTACATCAAATATGTGGTGAAGTATAATGTTTTTGATTCATGAATCATAAATACATTAGCTTCCAAACAGGTTTTAATTCTCTATCCTACAGCATGATTTTGTTTAATCTGTAATTTTTAGAAATAAATACTGACACAAAGTATTGGGCCGGGAGTAAATGAAAAGAAGTGGATATTTGAAATTATTCAAGTGAAATATCAATATTTACAGTTATTGATTTCTAAATTGAAGATGTTTAGAGTGTGATAATAAACCCGATTATCAAATAAGTAGATGAGAATCTGGCTTTGGAAATGTGATCTCGCATAAAGAAAAACAACATATATATGAAAGAATGGAGAGTCAACTGAACTAACAAGCGATTTATTATCTCTCTAATCTATTAGGGATATTAGTGACTCTGAAACTAAGTCAAAAAGTTTGACTCCATAACGGGTTTAAGAAAATCTATGATTTATTAAATTCCTTAAAGTTAGATAATGCCGAATTTTATGCAAAAAATTATTATGTTTCTACTTTAGCTAATAATTCATATAAAAATGTGTTGAGTCAGTATTACATCTTAATAACTGACTCATGCGACTAACAGGTAATGACTAATAGGTTATTACTAATAATGACTCAGCTACAATCCTAGTACACAATTTGAGGGTACTAGGGAAAGTTTACTGATCATTAAAATATTAGGTTTCTGTCAAGTCAACAGCTCTGACTCGCTATCAGAATCGCTATTAACGTTAATAGTCATTTTTAGAGTTTGAGAGAGATAGTATGTGTGTTGCGTTCCTCTTTGTTGTTGCTTCTTCTTCTTCTTCTTCTTCCTCTGTTCTTTCAACATCGTGAAATGTTCCAGATTATATACTAATCGATATTCAGTGATGTTTTTGATATTTTGAATATATATTTCTAAGTTATCATTTTCTGATTTATCATATTCTGAGTTATCATATTTCTATTTATAGTTCCTGAAGGAGAATATATTCCGACATGTGGGGTTTAATACGACGTATCCATTTATCTTGTCATCTTGAGTCAGTATTACTGGCTCAACAGTTTCTGATACAAAAGGACAGATATCCAAGCAAGGAAAATAGAAGGACTCAGAAGAGAATAGGAGGAAGATTTATAGAATAGACAAGACATTAATATACAATAAAATATCTCTCTCAAATCAAGAATGACTATTAATGTAAATAGTGATTCTGATATCGAGCAAGAATCTCTGCAAAGTCAGCAGGTTATTTTGGCTCGACAATTATTATTATTATTTCAAATCTTCACTCCTTTTTTTTGTTTTTATCAAATTATATTATACTTTTTAGAGTATCTTTTCGCTTTTTGCTTTACAAAATCTTTTTTAGAATATCTACAATAACTTTTACTATAGATGTTTACCCAAACACTTTTGTAAGAGTTAATTTTCCTGTAGAGCGGCCTTTTTTTTTTTTTTTTGATACTTTTTCTATCAGCTTTTTCACCCACGATGCTGCTTGACATGTACTACCACAGTGAATTTCAAAACTAAAGGAACCAAGCTGTGCACAAACAAAGGCTTTAATGTAGAAAGGGTTTATGCCCCACGTAAAATAATAAGTAAGTTAGAAATAGAGGATATAGGGAGATAAATTTCTAGTTTAAGAAATGGTTTAAAATAATAGAAAAGCCTAAAGAAGACAAGGAAAATAGAGAACTATTTAGAATGGTATGTTTCACTCAATGTATGAATATTATCGAGGCAGAGTATCCTCTTGAATAATAACAGATACTTTCTCGTTATCGGAATCACTATTAATGTGAATAGCCATTATTATTTGAGAGAGATAAAGTGTATATACTAATTAATTGTTATATATCTGTCTGTTCTTCTTCTTTTTCCTTTCTATTAGTCGAGATCAGTTCTTTATAGGAAATCGATCTCCGCATATCCTTTATAGCTTAGTCATTGCAAATCTTCCCAGGGGCTGTCCCGCAGCATAATAAGTAAGTATTTCACCAGGTAATGCTGGCTCAACATTATCTTTCACCTTTTTTCCATTACCTTCCAATCTCGAACTATTATTATTATCCGAATAATTCTGATTTTTATCTCTAATTAATATATTTTCTTCCTCCATGTTCTGGGAGAGGAGCATTTCTGCCTTGGGTTGCTATTGTTCCATTCTTTTGGCGGTTTGTTTTTGGTTTGCCTATTATTTCATCTCTTCTGGGTCGATTTCTTTTATTAGTAATTTTGAAGCCCTTCTTCAGCACGTGATATGTAAAGTGTTTCTGATTTTCGTATGGTGATGCATTACCATGAATACAACAGTTTAATAATCTACTATAATATTCTATTCTTTTATTTATATCTTATAACAACTCTTTCAAATAAGGATTTTTCATTTTTGAAAAATATTATCAACTGAGTCCCTACTATACAGTAATTCTACCTATCGATCTCGCGAATGTTAGCAAGTGTGTATTTAATTTGATCGGTGCAACGGTTATATATATATGGGGCTATTTGTCGGTCCCCACTTATCGCTTTCCGTTCTCATTGAAGAAAAAAAGGTTTGTTAGCGAGAACGTTTTTTTATTTATTGCTTGAGCCACTGCTTTTTTATCGACAGCCAATATCTCTATATGGACGCAAAGGTTATTAATAGACGCCTTTTTCCATTATTAAATAATTGCCATATTTCAAGGATTAGAACTACTAAAAGGTAAACCTTAGTTTCCTGAATATACAATAGACGACCTATTTATTGGTTTTATTGAATAAGAAAATAGTTTTTAGGAACTATAGTGAAAGCCCTTAAGAAGAAAAAAAAGCGATTGAATAAGTGCTCACAACATAGCCCTACATGAAAAACCACTAAAAAAAACGTTGACACACAAACAAAAAGCTTCTATAAATAGTATTGGAAAAACCCGGCACCTTTTTTCTCTATGTAAAGAATCAATAAAGGATCACCTAATTGTCCTTTATTCCTTAAAGTCTCTAAGAGGCTTCTTTTGTTTGCCATTTTCATCAAAATTGTTTTCGCTCAACCAATTGTTATATGCTAAGTGTAAAGTCTGGAATTCTGTATCAATGATTGAAAACCATGCGGTATTACGATTTCGACCTTTTGTAACGACAGCTTGTCTGAAAATACCTTCAAAAGTAAATCCAAAACGTAAGGCTGCAGATTTTGACGGCTCATTCAAGGAATCGCATTTCCATTCGAAGCGCCTATAACCTAAATCTTGAAAAACATATTTCAAAAGTATTGACATTACTTCAGTTGCAGCACGAGTTCGTTTTAGCTGTGGAGAAAAGGTGACACTCCCAACTTCGATAACCCCATTTTCTGGATCAATTCTCATCAATGCAATCGTTCCAATTGCTCTCTCGTTATCTGTATCTATAATTGCGAAGGTCACTGGGTCTTCAACAACCTCTAAAGTGCGCAAATAGTCGAAATAATCCTGAGCTGTGTTGAAGGGTTCTAAAGGTAAATACGTCCAGTCTCGCCAGTCGATCGCTTTAGAAAATTCTTCATAAAGCTGTTTAGTGTGCTTCTGTGCATCAATTGGTTCTAATCGGCAATATTTTCCTTGTAATACTTTACGTGCAGGACGTTCAACACCTTTCCAACCAGCGAGAGAATATCCTACTGGTTGCTGAAACTGATTTATTCTTACTTCCATACTGCCGCTATGTTCTTTCGAGAAAAGTGGAAATATATTTAGAATTCTTTTCATTTGATCTATTAAAAGTCATCAGGATCGCGCTTTTACTATATATATATATATATATATATATATATAATAATTATGAATTTTTGGGTTATACAGTAGGTGAGTCATACGCTCCAAGAAACAATAACATCGAAGTGCGCATAAATTTCTGCATTTGAATGATATTAGAGAATCACATATTTTTATTTTATTTTGCTTAATCCTCCAACCCATGGGTTTTTTCTGGAATCGGAAGATTTAGAAGATTCATTAGTAATGTATTATTGAGAACACAAATATCTTATTTCAGTATTCCATTTTTCAAGCTTACACAATTAAGAGAACTTAACCACAAAAAAAATATATCTATTGATCCCTTCAGTTGCAGCTACGCTGGACTTGAAGTTCATTAGAGTTTTCGATAGATTTTGTATCATACAAATTTTTTTCAAAATACTACAAGAGAATAGAAAATTTTTGTATATGAAAATACACATCCCCGTAAGGCTATTGATATTGGCAACCTCAAACTGTTGACTATAGTTATCGTTGATTTTAACGGATTACAACATTACTTAGGTCATACCATAGATATTATTAACATGTATAAATGAGATGGTATTTTTTGGTATTGAGAAAAAAAAGTCTATTTTAAAGGGCTATGACAAAAAAATTGAAGCAAACATAATAATTAAAAGTTTTAAAATTAACTGAAAAAAAGAAATGGAATAGAATTTAACTGAAAAACAGAAGATAAAAAAGAAAAGCAAAATTAGGCAAAAAAAAACTAGAGCCTAGATGACGGCGTAGAAAGAGAGTAATATTTGTCGAGTCAAATGTTCTGACTCGTTATCAGAATCGCTATTAACGTTAATAGTCATTCTTAGAGTTTGAGAGAGATAGTATGTATATTTTCTTGTCCTATATATTTGTTGTGTTTTTCCTTGTTTCTCTTTTCTTCTTCTTCTTCTTCCTCTATTATTTCAGCATCGTGAAATGTACCAGATTATATACTAATCTATATTCATTGATGTTGTTGTTATTTTCAGGATATATTTCAAGTTATCATTTTCTGATTTATCATATTCTGAGTTATCATATTTCTATTTATAGTTCCCGAAGGGAAATATATTTCGACATGCATATTGGATTTAATACTACGTATCCATTCATCACATCATATTGAGTCAGTATTTCTGGCGCAACAATATCTATTGAATTTCAGTAACCTTTTTAACTAAAAAGTAGTCATCTTCATTGTCACATACCTAATTTATTCATCATCACTCGAAACAATTTTATACGCTAAGTCAATTTTTCGATTTTGAGAATATTTGTAATATGTATGTATCTGAATTATCGATCAAACCGTCCCTAGAAGACCTTGCCGTTTTGACCCAGAATTTTCGATTTCAGAAATCCTTTAATCGATTTCCTGTTCTCATAAAAAAAAAGAAATGAAATTTTTGTGAGCAAACTTAATTTATTAACTGCATCGACTACCTATTTTTTGTCGACACCCAATATCTTCATATGAAATCAAATTGTCCTTGTGTAAGAGTTAGCAAAACCAAATCGAAAGCTAAGTAGCATATAATCAGACTTCTTAAATGTTTGAATCAAATACTGTGTTTAATTTTCTAAAGTTTCAGTTCTTTGAAATATACAAAAAATTGTGCGACACTAGGAAAAAAAGAATAAGCATGGTGCAATAACATTGCTCCCAAAGAAAAATCAAAGAAAAGACAAAATTGAATATACTATATTATAGTATTTGGAGCCAAAACGATTATATTTTAGTTTTCAAAAAGAGTTTGAATAAGTGCTCTAAGGTAGGGCTGAAGCCTAGTTTTCCGAAGATATATATTTGCTATGTAAAGTGATGCATGCAAAATCCATCAGGGTCTTATTCATGCAGAAATTGTATGTTAAACTCCCAAACAGGGATATATAAGAAACTTGCATATGTGCCAACCGACATATTTGTTGAAGAAATGCGTTTCTCAAAAAATATTTCTTATTTTGGAATATGGTTGAGTGCATGTTTATATTTTTTATGTTGACAATCAATTTTTGGTGATAATTAAGATGAAAATATATGAGATGTATATAAATTTTAATGTAGAAATGGAGAAATAGTCTTTTTTGGAACAAAATAATAAAAAATTTGTGTTGCTTGAAGTTTTAATGTTACATATATATAAATAACTATGATTCCTAAATAGAAACCCAAATGTTTTTGCAAAATAGTTTTTTTTGATCTCAGTCTTCACTATTATTTATTTATATATAGACACGCAAAAATTCATATTATCAAATGCTTTTTGTACATCATCTTATATTTTATGCGTTTATATCATTTGCCCGAATTTCTGCTTACAACTTCGGTGCTGTGAATTCTGCCCGGGCTTGTTCATCTCAACAAAGTGTGGCATTACCCGGATTTAAAGTCCAACTTATTGAATATCCATTCTCTGATAACCTTATTTACAGAGAGCAAAGCTTTCTTGACAATAGATATTTGTCGGAATATGGTAATTTTATAGCTTATGCGATCGTTGACAATATCAACTTAGACGTCCAAGTGTCTGAAAACAGTCCACAAACAGGGGAAATTTACGGCCAACAAATAACTACAACAAATTTCTCTGCTGAAATTAATACATTGTTCTACGCGAAAGAAGATGGTTATCATCGTCTTCTGTTAAAAAACGTTAACACTTTTTCAATATTGATGTTTGACACTTTTGCTTGTTGTGATCACGGACAGCAGAAAAGGGACATTCAGTATGCTTATGGTTCATTAGTATCATCTGAAGATCAACAAGGTGACCTTGGAACTGAACAATATTATTATCAATACATGGAGAAAGGATATTATTATCCCATAACAATATTATATATCAATGCTGAAGGTTCTGCAGTTCTTGATTTTAGTATTCAAACTCCAAGTGGTAATATTGTTGAAGATGCGTCATCTAGTCAATTTTTTCAACCCACAATGATTGGTAAAGAAGATAATACCTGTCAAGAATTTGAAATTTCGATAGGTATTGGTTCTGTGGCTTCAAGTTGGACAGGTTCTTTTGGCACCGTTTCGACAGAATATCCAACAGGTGGAACTGACGGTGTCACTATCTTTTCTTTTATTCCCGATCCAACAACAACTGTAACTAGTTACTATGATGGTACTTCCAATTCTTCTGTTTTTGCGACCCCTGCTGGTGCTGGTACATGGACTGAAACCATTCTTATTCCAAATAATATTGTCACTTCTAGTGTTCCTTGGACTGGTAGTGAAACTGCCATCAGTACCACTATTATACCCGAAGACCCAAACAGTCCTGAGACAATAATCATAGAGACTCCCGATCCTAGAACAACAGTCTTTTTACCATGGACTGGATATGAAGCTTCATCCACCACTGTTTTTCCAAATTTTAGTGAGAACGATATCATATTGATTAAGATCTTTACCCCAACAGCGACATCCATATTTTCGGAAAGTACTGCTACAGGTAATACTTCTGTGACAAGCTCATTTTTGCAGTCTGTGACTTCTCTCACTTCTAACTTTAATACATCTGAACTTGCTACCAGTTACGGTTTTTCTAATACCAATATTTCACAATCTGCTTTAATAAATAAGACGTCCAACGAAGTTTCTACCGTTTTACAGGATGAAGGTTCAGAACATGTCATTACACAAACTTGGACAGGTACAGTTACTTCTACCACTTACTATTGTCCAAATAGTGATTCTAAAACATCAACTGTTATCTTGGTTCCTTGTGGATGCACAGCTTTGTCAAACTCTGTCAGTAATGAGGGTGATATCAATTCTCAGCCTATCATTGAAAACAGTATTTCTACATCTCAAGAAGATACGGACAATATCTTCAGTAATTCTATCGGTATTCCATTTGAATATTCAAACAATGGTGATAAGTTATTTGGCTTTTCTTCCAATGTATATATCTTTCTCTCATTATTGTTTATTTAGATTCCTCAAATAGTTTTTCATTTTTCTATTTGATTGCTTCATATATTCTCTGCAATTTTTTTATTTTGCCATTGTTATTTAATTCTTTATTAAACCAGTAGACTATGAAGTAATTCTTTCTCAAGATACTCCAGTAGGATGTAGTGGTCAGACGCAAATAGAAAGAGCCAAGGTATATCATGATCTTGGCTAATCGTATGCAAGGGGACAGTAATCATTCGCCAAGCGATTTCTAAAGTTTGGCAAAGCAATGAAAAAAATCAGTAACAGGTTGACAAGAATAACTTATTAGAGATAGAGTATCGAAGCGGAGCATCTTGTTGACTTAGCAGAGATACTTGCTCCTTATCAGAATCACTATTAATATTAATAGTCATTGTTATTTGAGATGGATCAATTGTATTCATTCATTCATTAATTTAAATCTATATCAGTTCTTTTTCTCCTTCCTTTCTATTTTTTGAGATAAATTCTTTACCTTGATATTGGTCTTTGTCGAGACAGACTATCTTCGTGACTTTGCAGTGATACTTGCTCTGACTTTGCAGTGATACTTGCTCGTTATCAGAATCACTATTAATTTTTAATAGTCATTCTTATTTGAGAGAGATAATATTTTGTATATTTATATATTGTCTATTCTATATATTCTCCTTTTTCCTTTTCATCTTTTCACTTTCCTTGTACGGATACCTATTCTTTTATATCCCAAATTGGATTTCCTCCTGATCTGTAACCTACCTTATTATTCTATTAATAGTCTATTAATAGTCTATTAATAATACTAAATATCATTAATAATCAAGTCTCTTTCTACGGGCTAGATAATTTTATCTGTTTAATCTTTCATGTAATACTGAGTCAGCTTTACAATGTACAGCCGGCTCAACAGTCTTCTTATATCCTTCATTTCTTAGTCATTGCAGTTCCTTCCATGAACAGTCCCTTCTATAGCATAGCCTTTTGTTAGCCTACAGACGGAAGATATTTGGAAAAATAATGAGTAAGTAATCCACCAGGTAACACTGAATCAATATAAAGGATATTTTGATAAAGAGTCAGGAGCGTCGACCAGACAGTTTGATAAGAGTTTTTAGAATAAGATTTATGGGTATTGAACCAGTATTACATGGTAATAACTGACTCATAATGATAAAAAATAACGTGATAACTCGTAACGTGATAGCGTGGTTACTAATAAGGTGACGATGGATGACGAACTCATGAATAATTATTACACTATTAGTATATCAGTAATAGGATTTGGAATATAAAAGAGCAAGTGTCACGACGAAAATAGAAAGAGGAGAAGATGAAGAAAAGGAGTATATATAATAGACAAAAAATTAATATACATTATACTATTTTTCTCAAATCAAGGATGACTATTAAGGTTAACAGTGATTCTGATATCGAGCAAGAGGCTTTGCAAAGTCAGCAAGATACTATGCCTCGACAATGAGCAATTCAAAAAAAGTTTCTTTGTAAAATTAGCTGGCCTAAATAACAACTAATCACTTAATAAATAGAAGGAAAAGACATGCAACACAAGAACAATCAACTTTCAGTAGCCATTTAAGAATGTTTTTCAAGTGTGATTATAAACAATTTTTCCTCTGTTAGCTGATCAATTTTTTTTTCAATAGCCTCAAAAAGACCTTGTGATTCTTCAGTACAGCTTTTCTTTTTGGATGTTCTTTTTACTGCATAATTTACAATTTGTTTATCCAAAACAAAAATTGTTTTTATAATTACTTATTTCCTCTCAAGTATAAATCTATACCTTGTCTCTTTTTAATGTATACAATTTAAAGTTGGTTTATTAATGCATATGTATTCAAGATTTGCGTCGCATGAATTCTAATATGGGGCCCAACGGCTTCTAGGCTTTCATCTTTTATTGTTATTTTTTCGTTCCCGCAAAAAAAAAATTAAAATTTTTTCTGCGTGCAATTTTTTGTTAGACTCATTGCATGAATTTCCAATAACAAACTTTTCCCCCGCATTCAACGAAAAATTGGTAGTACTTGTCAAGCGTTCCCCTATCAAGCAATTTCAATACTTTCTAATTAAAAGTGTGGACAAAACTTGTCTTCAAATTTTGAATTGGTGATTCTTTTAAGCGTCTGGAACTTATTTTTAAAATTTCCATAAAACTTTTGCATTATTTTTATGATTTCGTTTTACTCAAAAATAACTACATTATAAATTTACACAATTATTATGGATATTATCAAAGGTTGCCCTTCAAGTTGAATACAGCCCCGCTTTTATATTTCTATTCAAACCTCCCACATTTAAACATACGATTATATGATTTATTCAATTAAGTTGAGATAGTTTTCTGGATTTTTGTGCAGGGAAACTAGCTTCTAATTATTCAATATTTTTTCCTTTTCGATTTTGATGTTTTTTTTAGTTTGGCGACTCACAGTTTTCCCATCAAAAAAATATAATTTTTTTTTGCTTCGGTTACTCTTTTTCATTAGCTTGTTTACGCTGTGCCTAAAATTAATCTTGTTCAATGATTATATCTATACTGAATTATTTTGCATCTGGTTCCAATTTGGTGCTCAAAAACTTAGATTTTTTTTCCTGAACTGCAGTTTGGTTCAGCTTTCCATCTTTTAAATGTAAATGTACACACTGAATATCATACACAATATACGCATAAGAGAATCCCTTTAAAGGATAGCGTTTTATCCAAAATTCAGTTTGCGCCGCATCTATTCCCAATTTCCAGTTTAAACAGTTATTGGATCTGGATGCACCCTGGAAAGATAAGATGCGTAGCGTATTTTTTCGCACATAAAAAATTTTCAAAAATATTGCATAGGATATTTTTTTTTTCTGTTCAAAACGCATATAATTCACTTGCAATTTTACTCTTTTATTCCAGACATGCATAAACGCTTCAACATGGTAAAATAAGTCTAAATCAACATGCAAACGTATTTTGTACAAACATATCATGTTAAAAAAGCAGCAGCACTAACAAATGTGTGATTTCGACGATATTCATATGTTTTTTTAATTTGTTTTTTTGAAAACTTTTATGTAGGTGCAGACGTTTACAATAATGATTGCATATTTGATTTTTAACTTGAAATTAATGACTTGCTTGATTAACATTGTCTTCTTAATTGTGTTGAAAAAGCATTTCTTTTCTGCCGTAAACAGAAAATGTAAAACTCAAAATTACCAGATAAGTATATGTAATACAGTATATGTAATACAGTATATGTACATATATTAAGTAAAATTTGCACGCATCTAGAGTAAATCAATATTTACATTATATTTGATATTGCTGATTTGAACATTTTCGTTTTTTAAATTTGTAGTTCTGAAAAGGTGGAACTCTGATGAACATAAACTTATGAACTTTTGGATATATTCAAGCACTCAGGTATTGCAGTTTGTATACAGACTCATAACATTAGAAATCCACGATAATTTTTTTCGAATTTATTTATTCCCAGAAGGTATATTTTTGAATATAAATACGGCCAATTCCATTGAGTCACTTCGAAGAACTTTTTAGAATTTGTAATATATATTGCGAAACAAATTTAATACACAATCATAAAGTCTCTACTGAACAAAATGTTTGCGCTCAAATACCTTACTCTTGGTGCCAACTTTGCTTCTTTATGTCGAGCAGCTTTGGATTTTGGTGTCTATTCCGCTGCTGATGCTTGCGTCATTGGTTACACTCCGTCTGTCAAAGGTTTTGATGCTAGAATATTTTACTATACTCCATATGATATGGCAGATTATAATTCTATTCCTTTTGTTACTGGTGGATATCTTAATGAGGGACTTATAAGATCGGTAACTGGGGTTCAAAGTATCAATACTGCCCGAAGTGGTCTCCCAGGTACCGCGGTATATGGTTCCATATACGGTGTAACATTTAATATTAACAGCTTTGTCATAGAGATTACTAGTTATTTTTATGCTGAAGAAGATGGAATTTATACACTTCAATTTACTAATGTTGATGATTCTGCTACTTTGTTTTTTGCTGATGAAAGTGCTTTTATTTGCTGTACACAGCATGATGTTACCAGTAACCCAACCTACCGTATAATTTCTACTCTTGACCAGGAATCCCAACAAGAAAACTTACAGACATATCAACAATATTTGAAGGGAGGTTATTATTATCCTTTGAAAATTGTTTGGGTTAACTTGATCGCTGATTATGCGCTAAATTTTGCTATCACTACACCTTCAGGTCAAGTCATCACCGATGCATCATCTAACCAATTTTTCTCTCCTGGATCTGTAAATGCTAATAGTCAATGCTCTCAAACTGTTGTTTCCACTTCAATTAGTTCAGTCACCACAAGTTGGACTGGTGGGATTGCCAGTTCGACTTTTATCTATTCTGGAGAAGGTAATGGAGCAACAGAACTTCTTATTTTACCGGATCCAACAACTTCCGTTACTGAAGCTTGGACTGGGTTAAGTACCTCAGTTACTGTTGTCACACCAACAGGAGCTGGTACATGGTCCGATATTGTATTCACACCAAGAGCTACCGATACTAGTACTATAGGCTGGACAGAAACTTACAATACCTACACCACTGTTTCACCGGTTGATCCTAACCAACATGTCACCATTCTTGAGAAAACTGCTGATTCTAGAGAAACTTTAACTGAAGTTTGGACTGGCGAAACTATCTTGTCTGTAACCGGAGTTCCTAATAATGCAGATGACACAGTAACTATTGAGGTATTTACTCCAAGAGCTACTGACGCCACTACAGTTTCATGGACCGGTTCATACACTTCGTCAACAACAGAGATTCCAGTTCTTCCTGACGTACATGCTACTATTATTGAATACGACCCGGACCCAACTACTTACATTACTGATGTTTGGACAGGTTTTGATGTTTCATCAACAGTTCTTTATCCTATTGGCGGATCAGGTACTATCACAGTTGAAGTTTTTACACCACGAGCAACTGATACAGTCAGTGTTGGCTACACTGATACTACTGACAGATATTACACAACTGTTAACCCAGCTGATCCGAGAGAGAATGCTACTGTTGTTATCAATACTCCTGATCCAAGAACTACTGAAACTGCTCCTTGGACTGGTATCTACAACTCCAGTACCACTGAAGACCAACTTATTCCAGGCGGTACTGTTACTGTTGAAGTTTTCACTGCTAGAGGTATTGACTACACTACTCAAGGTTGGACCGGTACTATCATTAGCACATATGGTACATATAGTCCAGTTGATGCTAACGAACATGCTACTGTTTATGTTGAAATCCCGGATCCAAGAACAACATCAACTCAACCATGGACAGGCACTTATGACTACAGTTACACTGAACCTGTTTACGGCTCTAACGGTACTGTTACTGTTGAAGTTTATACAGCAAGAGGTACATATTACACTACCAGAGATTGGACTGGAACTATTGTTACTACTTATGCTACTGTCTCTCCAATTGATCCAAACCAAGAAGTTGCTGTTTATGTTGAGATTCCAGATCCAAGAACTACAATTGATGTTTACTGGACTAACTCTTACGAAAGCAGCTTGACCACAGTTGGCCATGTATACGGCAATGACACAGTTACTGTTGAAGACTTGATTCCAAGACCAACTGTCACCACCACCGAAATGTGGACTGGATCTTA
>JASTVB010000106.1:0-16503 GCA_031125705.1 Saccharomycopsis babjevae | reverse complement strand
GACTATTAATGTAAATAGTGATTCTGATATCGAGCAAGAATCCCTGCAAAGTCAACAGGTTATTTTGGCTCGACAGATATCGAGTAAGAATCCCTGCAAAGTCAACAGGTTATTATGGCTCGACATTCTTATCAGCACAAGAATTGAGATTGTAGTACACTTTTCAATTTTTAGAGCGTGCACAATTGAGAGGCCTTAATCTCAGAGGAAAATCACTTGATTTCCCCGCTTCAAAGAATTCCCAGCCGTACTTGTGTATTGCCATATTTATATGAAAATGCAAGAAATGTATACATATTGCTCCTTTTAGATGCGTCCAACTGCACTAACTGTATTAAGACATATACAATACTTTCGACATATACGAGCATTCAAAGTTTTTTGTAAAAGGATGGTGTTGCAAATGCAAGCGCGTCCCCAAACATCCGTCGCGCTGCTAAATTTTTTGTGTCTATACAATAAAAATACAAGACTACTACATAAACTCGACGATCATGATAGTAAACTTCGTTGGTATTAATGCTTTGTAAAGTTACTTATAATATTATAGATATTTTTATTACTTTGTTTAAATGACATAATATCTTATGGCTTTCATTATTATCACTTAATCGTTGTTTATTTTACAAGTATTATAGTTTATCAAATAGTATAATGTATTGAAGAACGATTTGCTATTTAAAATAACTGTTGGTATTGGAAAGAAAAAAATGAGTGAGTTTTAAAATCTTTTTATTAAAAAAATTGAAGCAAACACAATAATTTGAAGTTTGAAAAGCGAATTTCGCAAAAACAACATAGAATAGAAATTATTGGGAGAAACAGAAGGTGGAAAAGGAAAAGCGAAAACTCGACAAGAAATCAAGAAGTTAAATTACGACATTGAAAGAGAATAATATCGAGGCAATAAAAATTAAATTGAGAAATGCCAATTTGTTACTGACATTTGAGTATTCAATGTCAACATCTGGAGTAGAACTAGAAGATTCAGAAGAACCACTAGAGGAAGATCCAAAAGATTTATTAGATGTATCTGAGGTGGAACTAGATCCACTCGAAGAAACAGAAGTTTCAAAAGATGAAGTCAGGGAAGAACTGATTATAGATGAATCACAGTTTTCACAATCATTAGGAGTAGCTGTAGCACTTGGAACTAAAACTACAGGGGTAGAAGCGTCACCGCTCAATGGACAATAGAAACTAGTAGAAGTGAGAGTACCTGACCATGTTTCAGTGATAGTTTGCTGTGGAATGTTAACAAATATACTAGTGGTACCATTGCTATAACCTGGAATGATAGTGGAGTAAGAAGTAAAATCACCAGTCCAGTAAGTAGTAATGTAAATAATTCTACCAGAGACAACAGATTGTGGAAAGTATTCGTGAACTATAATTTCATTGTTTAAGTCAGATGGAGATTCAGTGGTGTAAGCAGTGGTTGATCCCGACCAAAATTCAGTTACAATCTTAATGCTTCTTGGAATTTCAACACCGACAGTGAAAGCACCATTAGAGATATCTGGAGATTCAGTTGTGTAAGTAGAGGTGAAATCACCGGTCCAAAAAGTAGTAGAAGTAATGACATCTCTTGGGGTCAAAACTTCAACAGTGATGGTATCATTCTTTCCCTCAGCTGGGTAGATAGTAGTACTAGATGTTTCAGTTCCAGTCCACAAATGAGTAGTGGTAGTAATAGCATCCGGAACTTCGATAATGACAGTGACCGGGATCTCTAGGTTTTCTGGAATTATAGTAGTACTGGTCACAGTTGTAGCACCGGTCCATGGAACATAGCCAGTTGCTGTCTTTCTTGGAGTCAATACTTCAACAGTGATAGTACCATTCTGGCCATCAGCTGGGTAAATTGTACTGCTGGAGTTTTTAGCTCCAGTCCATGGAATAGTAGTGGTAGTAATAGCATCGGGCACTTCGATAACGATAGTGGCCGGAATTTCTGGGTTTTCTGGAATTAAAGTTGTATTAGTCGCAGTTGTAGCACCAGTCCATGGAACATAACTAGTAACAGTTTTCTCAGGATAGAAAATATTTTCAGTCCAAGTACCAGCACCAGTTGGAGTAACAACAGTAGAAGAAACTGTTGAGCCATGGTAGTGTGCAGTAACCGTCGTAGTTGGATCCGGATAATAGTGGTAAGCTGTAAATGCATCATTGCCAGAAGTAGGAGTATAAGTGGAGTAACTTGTTGTGCTACCAGTCCATGATGTAACAACAGTTTCAGAATTAGCAGAGTATGTGACAGCGCCACACAAACCAGGAACCCAACCGAGTGCTAAGGTCGCAGGAGATATAAAATTACCGTCATCAAATTTATTTTTCACTGTACCATCTGGATATGTGATTTTCAACAGCATGGCGTAATCTGAATCTATATTTACATAAATAATTCTAATAGCGTAGGAATATCCTGTTTTCAAATATTGATAAGAGAATTGAGTACCTGCATGATGATCACCTGTGAACATACTATAAGAAGAGGCATTGAACGTACTAAGATCAAAAGTTGAAGCAACAGTACAGCATTGTAAAGCACTAGGACCACCAATAAAAACCATCATGGAGTCATCAGTATTATCCGATTCAAATTTATAAAAACCTGACGCTGGGGGATAAAAGTAAGTGGTAAATTCAGCAATAAAATTCGATACTTCAAAAGTTTTGCCAAAAAGAGTAGCTTCATATGGAGAAGATGCATCACCATAAGGATCGATACCGGAGAAATTGATATCTGTAATTCCAGTTAAAGAATATTTAAGAGTTTTACTTGTATATTCGGATGCCATGAAATCTACTTCCTGGCTCAAAGCTATATTATCAAAATCATATTGAAAGATTCTGATATCGAAACCGTAGGCCCAAGTTACCCTTACATTCGTATTCCAAGCAATACCACATGCAACACCAACTGCCGTAACACCATAGTCATAACTTGTGCTATCTGCTTGGGTAATGGTTACCCATAATATTAATAATAGCTGATAAATGATTGGACTCACCATCATTCCTGAAGAAATTCTATATATAAATTATGATAATAGTTGTCGAATAAAATAGATTGTTTCTCTCTCAGCTCAAAAGGCTAAGTTAGATGGAAGTGATGCAATATTTATACCATTCTTCGAAATGATGAGGGTCCTTGCAAATACAAGAGTGCATTAACAAATCTAAGTTCCTCATTTTTAGGTTTTGAAATATCAGCGCAGCCATTAAACGGCTGTTTTCCAATAAACTGAAGAGGTAAAAGAAATTAATAGTTTTGAAAATTTTTTCAAGATAATATTGTAAAAATATGTATGTACACAGTTATCTCAATTAGGAGTTTGATTATAAGGCTGAATTGACCTTTGTATAAAGTCCAGGCTACTTGATATTATAAGAAGCGAAGTATTTTTTGCTTACAAAAAGCATGCACTCCTTCTACAAGGTTTATTTTTTGAAATTGCTGCATGCGTTTGGTCTGCAGCTAGTATTTTGGTTACTAGCAAGTGTTTGTAAAGCCTATTATTTACTTAGCAAAAAAAAAAAACAGAAATCAATCGGCCAATGTGCAGAGCTGATTCATAGGACTGAATTATAATGGACTACATTATAACTAGATGGCATCATCTTCTTTTGATTTTCAGCTAACATTTGCCTAAAGTATTGCCATAGTATTTTCAAAATTTTTGTGAAGGATAACAGATTTTTAGCATTCGGTAACAATGTCAAAATAGATGCTTTTAATTATGCTGCGTTGTATAGATCTCAGATAAAAATGCCGATTATTATTATTTTATTTACTTATTAGTAACATAACTTGAACTCCATGTAACTAGTATTTGAATATAAATATATATGTGAGGATCATAAATTTTAAATGCTCAATATTACTTAAGATTGTTTTCTCTCGTTACCAATGAATACACTTGAATTACATTCTGAAGCTAGCACTTTAAAAGAATTATAATATTATTACTTAGCACCGGACCTCCCAGGCTGCCTCACTTTCTTGTTTTTTTAAATTCTTTTCTGTGTTTTATGGTATCTCGTTTGCAACGTAACTCTCTTTTTTTTCTCTTGTTTCACCCCCCCCCGCTGCTTTCTGTTGAGGCAGTATTACATCCTAATAACTGACTCATGGTTATTGTCGAGGCAAAATATCCTGTTGACTTTGCAGAGATACTTACTCGTTATCACAATCACTATTAATGTTAATAGTCATCCTCAAGGTGAGAGAGAATACATATAAATAAATATATATATATATCGATTTTATGTTTATTCTATTTTCTTCTTCCTTCTCTATTCTTCTAATCTTTTCATTTTCTTGTCGGAATATTTGTCCATTTATATTCCAAATCCGATATCCTTATGATCTGTAAACTACCTTGGTATTCTATGAATGGTATATTTTGTACAGCAATCGTAATCCGTTTGTCATGATGTATTAGCCATCACATATTAGTAGGCACGTATTAGTCGTCAAGAGTCGGTTATTAAGGGGGGTTATTACGATGAAATACTGCCTCATCAGTAACAAATGCTCATCTGTCTCAAAATGAAGAATTAATACTTACAGTGGCCTTGATAGCAACCAAGTTCTTCGCTTCGATAGAGAAGTCTAAATCAAGTCAGTTAACTATATTAATCAAAGAAATGTTGTAACCGATTCAAGAAAAATCAACTATGTGACCAACGTCAAAGACTCAAACAATAATTATTGTCGAATCATCATAGGCAGGCTCACAATTTATTGACAATAGCTATCAAAAAGCACATACTATTCACTGCATACATATACATGCGTACATCTACATGCAATTAAATATGATATAATGTAGTTTACCCTATTTTATCTTGACAGTATCTTTTCAAAATCTGAAATCAACATAAGAAAAAGTAGTTATTTGTAGTGTCAGGATCCAGCCACTATATGTATGTTATACCTTTTTTGCCTTTGCCCGTTTTTTTTGAAAACTAGGCGCATATCTCTGCATGAAATAAATCCTGTAGATTATTTTAATTACTATTATTTCTGTTCGTCTTAAATACTTTCAGTTCTGTCTAACTTGTCTGCATGTTTTTTTTTTAAGAGTAGTTAATGGTATAATCACGATTAGTAGAGTTCTTGTAATATATAATCCTTGCTTCGCCCTATAAATATTTGGATAGGTGAACATTTTTTTATTCCAAACCATGCCGACACTTCGTCTCCAATTGAGCACTAAGTTGTTCTTCTTCTTTCCTTATCATTACCATCGCTATTATTGTTGAACTCATATTTTAAATTATAATGTCAGTTATATTTTTATTTGTAGGGCCTCCCGATTCATTTTTAATATTCAATGGATCACTTGTTGAATTCAAAGGACTTCCTCCAACTTATGCTGAGAAGGTTAAAAATGGAACTTTCAATGGTTCTAATTTAGGATATATGACAAATGGACCGAATAATTGGTATTTCGCCAAAATAATGTCAAATAACTCTTATGATGCAGTTGGTCCATCAGAGATGTTCCCATATCTTGTTCCAGATATTGACACTTATCCATTACCTCCTCGTACTATTGAGCATGTATCATTTGCATCAACAGGTGGCTGGTTCCATAGGTATACAAATGGCACCGTTCGATGGGGTACTAATCCTCCAATGCCAAACTCATTTAATGAAATAATTGTATTTTTACGTACAAATTACCCAAATGGTGCAGAAAACCTTATCAATTTTCTTGCTTTTGGATGTGGAGATGACTATATAGGTATCTTAACAAATGGATTAGTAATTTATGAAGATACTTTACCACAACATATTATTGATAAAATAAATAGTAGGACAAGAGATGAATGGACTTTGGGAATCCATACAACCCTTTGTCAATATAATAGAGATTTATATTATCTTCATTGGACTAAAGGAAATAAAGTTGAGATTGATCATAATATGGCAAATCCAGAAATTTCACAAATCGTGCAAAAAGTTATAGTAGGGGCAGGCAAAAACCATCAATCGGAAATGATGATGCAAATGATGCAATATCAACTTGCTATACGGAGAAATAGATGGCTTTAGATCAGAAAAATTCTTTTTTATGATTTCGCTAAACAAGATGCATCTGCAAAAAATCACTGAATATTAAATTTCTCTTCATTTTTTTCAGTCTTAGTGGAGCTCTTGTGATTATAAGTAATTCCCCCTCTGTCATTATTATAAGGTATGGAATTAATTTTGTGATCCAGTACTACCTGGTAAAAATCTAACCTATTATTTCAAGGCAAGAAAATGAGGAATTGCAGATTATAGTGAAATTATAGAAATAGAGATAAATATGAAATGGAAGACGAATATAGGAAATATATGGATAATTATTACTCTTGAATAATGCGTGAAGCTAATTTAACTAATGACAGAAAAGTTGCAGGATCCAATTAGCCCAGTGGAATCTACATTATCAAATCTAAATCAATTATTCAGGTGTCTCGCTATGCTGATCCAAAACAAATCGCCAACTATCTGTACAACTATGAAAGCCTGAGGGATGACTTATGATATAAAACAACTACGCATTGTCTCAGAAATATCAACAACCATGAAATATGGAGGCAAATTACAAATAGAGAGGAAATAAAGGATGCAATATCATTACGTGCGTAAACTAGTAGGTGATGTAACTAGCTTGTAAGCCCGATAAATTATGGTGCACAAATGATAATAGAATATGAAGAACATTCTTCTAAATGTAACTTATTCTGAGAAAATATACAAGAAGGAGAAAAGAAATAGTAAGGAATAATATATAAATTATTAGCACGGGAGAATTCAATTTTTGTAGATTCGCATCCTGGCGTTTAAGGATATAGATTCCGGAATATTATATAAATCTAAATATTAGATTCTTGGGTTCATGTACGGGTGTTTTAGCTTATAATGTTTTGTGTAATGTTTTATATATGTGCGGCTGTTAAAAAGATCTTGTCAATTGAGTTCTTTTGTTAATTTGTAAATTTCAACGCGTCTTGGCAGGATATTCTCAATAAGCAGTCTACGCGTAATTCTTTTCATGTAATTGTTCTTTCAATTTTCATAGTATATTTGTTAAACATATATGATAATTGAACTTTCAAGAGTTCAAATTAGTTGGTGCGAAAAAATTTTGAACTGTTTTCTGAAAACATAGAATAATCCCTTTATTTTACGTTCTATAAAATTTGAAATTATTTGTAACTCATTGTTGATATATAAGTTAAAAATTCATTTTAAACTAGTAAATGAAGTTCAAATAATAAATCTATAGACCATTATTATTTAGCAAGAAATCCGATTACATTGAAGACCAATACAAAGCGTAGTGCATTTTGTTTGGTGACAACAGTCAATATATTTTTTTTTTTGAAAAATGTTCTCGCTTGGAAACTGTAAAAGATAATTAGTTAAATGATGTACGTTTGTGTCGAGCCAAGATAACCTGCTGACTTTGCAGAGATTCTTGCTCGATATCAGAATCACTATTTACGTTAATAGTCATTCTTGATTTGAGAGAGATAATATATTGTATATTAATTTCCTGTCTATTCTATATATTCTTCTTTCTTTCTTCTAATCTTTCCAATTTCCTTGTTGGGATACTTCTCCTTTTATATCCCAAATTTGATATCCTCATGATCTGTAACCCTACCTTATTATTCTATTTATAGTTTATTAATAATAAACCTTCGTTATATTATTATTACAGTTGGTTTTTATTAATAATACAAAACAACATTAATAATCAAGTCTCTTTCTACGGGCTTGATTATCTTATCTATTTGATCTTTCATGACCATGAGTCAGTTATTACGATGTAATACTGGCTAAACAGTTTGTACGACAAAAATATATTATTATGTATATATTCAAGTTACATACTTTTGATCGTTTAGTAGATATAGTATATTTTCATATAGATTTTATGATTTCTAATTAAAATTACTTAAAATCTTAATGCTATTCATAAGTTAGCATATACAAAAAATGTCGAGTCAGTTGATGTGACTGGTTATCAGAATCACTATTAACATTGATTAACTTTCTTTTAATTTGAGAGAGATAATCGTTTATATTATATATGTGTATATCTTTGTATCTTCCCCTCCTCTTTCCTTTCTTCCTCTGTTCTCCTTTCTCATCTCTTCTTCATCTGGATATTTACCTCCATATATATTTATTCTTACTTGGTTATTACTGTTAGAATAAGGATACAGTAATGTTTGGGTTACTCACCCACAGCTTGGCCTCATTGTTTACTCACGAATACAACATCTTATTAAATCATCATAAGCAAGTATTCCATAAGAGAATATTGGCTCAAAAAAAAGTTATTTTTTCAGATTAAAATTTAAACAAATTATAGACTCGGCTGATTTTGCTTTTAGATTCCTTTTTACTCCGTAAACATTATGAGTAATAGAATAGAGTCGTTCAACAGCGACATTAGAGCATGGTATGTCAAAAATATAAAGTACATACCTGCTAAGAAGTGGGTAATCATCCTTGTGGCTTTTCCAATATGTTAAAACATCATCATCATAAGTAGTTTTGTATTGACAAAACCACTTGTCTAACTCTTCATTCAAAATGGGTTCCAAATCATTTGAATTATGATTGCTTTTGGTTTGTGATTGAAGTAGTTTGGAACTTTCATTTTTACTCTGTGAGAGAAGTATATTTGAAGATTTTCCTCCCATATTATGAGAGTGTGATATTGTCTCTATAATAGAATAATCATTTTTTAGTTGTTTCAAAATGGAATCTTTTAATATTCGACGTTTATCTTCAAATATAATTGAAAATTCCTCTTTTTTAACGTTGTTTTTTAAACGTGTATGCTTGAAACGAGGGTCCAACAACATACTAGTATATAAGATGTTTATATTATTCAACCTCATCCAATAGTTATTAAGAAGTGTCCTGCTTTTTTGAAGAGCATCCAAGAAAAAAGTGGTGAATAATTTTTCCTTGAGAATTTTCCTTTGTGTTGTGTCTTGCGGAATACTAAATTCTATCGTAATATTCGAGCAACCAAAAGGAATATCATCTCTAAGATTTACTGCTACTTGAAATAATTTTGTTAAAACGTCATCCATAAAATACATTGTCGGCACTACAATTGATACCAATGCAGAATCCAGGGATAATTGTAATCTCAATTGATAAAACACATTCAATATATTTGAAACCAAGGAAACAACATGAATCCCCTCAAACCCAAGTATTTTTATATCTAAATCATTTTCCATTCCTTTGATGACATCCAAATTTCTTAAAAAATAGCTGATTGTGGTAAAAATGGAGTCCCAGCTACTTTGGATAGGCAATGGGGGCAATTCAGCTTTTTTGCCTTTTTTTGTATACCAGCAGTTATTATACATAGTTTTATTATGAATAGATTTGAAAAATTCTATTATTTTGCTTATTGCATCATTTAAAAATGAGTTTTCAAGTTGCAATGGGCTCAAAACATCAACTACTAAATCAGGATTGGTAACAGAGTCATCTTCATATACTTCTTCCCGAAATTCTTCTAAAATATTATGAACAGTCGCCTTATTCAGGTTACTGAATAAACATTGAAGAATTTGATTGAGCAATTGGACCAAGCAGTTGATCTTACAACCAGGGTCAAGGAAAATTTCTCTTGCGGAATAACTTTGTAACTTGCTAGCAAGCAGCAGACATAAGGTTGTATTGTTGGAAACAGAATCACATGTAATATAGTTGAGTTTATTTATGCTAGAGCTGTCTGATATGATTTCATATACAATTTGAGCTAATTCATTTCCTTTGAGAGAGTTTGTCAATTCTTTTACAGAAAGGCAAGAAGTTTCTTTTTTATAAGTATCGGGAACGATATAAACAACAATAATACCAAGATAGCTTCTATTATCCAATGGTGATCTCCATACATCAAGCTGTAGGCTAAATGAGACACAATCTTTTAAATTGTCAACTAAAACCTTCTTTTGTTCTTGAAATTTTTCATGAACTATTTTTCGCAAGGTTTTACTTGATCCGATTTGATTTTCGACATCAACACTATGGAATAGAGATTTAAAAGATTTAGAGTCGACAGCATGAAAACTGATATAGTTTTCTATAAAAAAATTAACAAGGTCATTCCGAAATCTCCTTGACTTTTCCAGTTTCAGTTTGCTGTGAACAAGCTTCACTATATCGTGCGATTCCTTAGATGGTTTCATTCTCTCATATTGTTGTTTATGTTTGCGTTTTAAATGTTTATAAAAATTACTGCTTTTGAGACCACATACTGATAAAGTGTAAGTTTGTTGAGTGCAATAACGACAGGAGAGCTTAATATCATAAACAAGTTGCTTGTTATGTATTACTGGTTCTTTATCCAATAGATAATGTATATTGCAATGCGTATCCCAGACACTGTTTTTCAAAGATAGACACGTAGGTTCGACCTTGGAATAATTGATCTCTTTTGTTTTTTGCAGAGGATAATCAACTGTATCATAATCATCATCGAGAATATGAATAAATTCAGACTCTTTACTAGAATCTTCCACGCCTTCACCGGGATCACTATTTTCAAAACCATCATTTAAGGCTATATAAAATCCAGGTGCACGTCTACATCTTTTTGGTTTGGAACCACTATCAGCGCAGATTGATATAAAATCTCTTTTTTCCGTCATTTTTCTCAAGATTGCGCAGGTTTGATTTCAAGAATTTAACCGATATATAAAGTTGAATAAATACAAAACTACTATGTAAATTAAACAACTCAGGCCTATATATATTAATTTCATAGCAATTCATCATCCAAATCCATAAAAATATTTCATTGATGCAATACATCGCTGATACTACATTATTTTCTGATTACGAGACCAAGTAACTTTTCATTTTTTTGATGTCTTCGTTTGCAACCTTGTCTAAGTGTTAAAGGATTATGCTTTATAAGTTTACCAACATGGATGTGAATATTACATCCGCGATGCCGTACTATAGATTTTTAAGTTTGTTTTACCGTATTGCCGGACAAAAATTCTGATATTTGAGCCTTGAATATTGGATTCTTTGAATCCATATAATCACGTGACTTCATCATAGTGAATGGATTCTTGAATCCGTGGATTCTTAGGAAAAACCTGAGTCCGTAATCATCCCGGATTCTCGTCGTGCTATAATCAGAATGCACTGTTAGAAACGAGAAATAGAAAATATGATTTGAACGCAATTCATTAAGTATTATGACAATCTTATTCAAAAAAAAGAAGATGCAAGAAAGTCTGTATTGTTAGCATGTCATGTTGGCATTTTTGTTCAAGAGAAACCCGAGAGTCATCAAAAAAAAAAAAATTACTTTTTTTTTTGATAAAAAAAGAAACAAAAAGAATTACTGAAAAGAAATAAAAAAAGTTCTATAAAGATTGCCAATCTTGAACTTGGACATAATAAATTTTACAAATGAACATATACAATAATAGCTTCAAAAAAAAGTAATTCACATGCTTTTGAAAAGTTTTTATCTTTCAAGTGAAAACTGCGATAACAAATGATACTTAAGGTATCCAGCATGATAGAATTATGAATTTTTACTTCAAACATGCTTACTTACACACACCGTAATCCGTCTTACTACTTGTTCGTGAAATATATGTAGTTTATCACTGAGGATGACATTTTCAATGGTGGCGTGACTACTTAAGACTGATAGGTATTTTCTGTTGTTGTTTTTGTGAAGTTCTACTGACTTTGCTCTAGATTTCTTACTTATATTTCGATTAATATTGTAAATCAAAATTGTTGTGACAGTGATTTTTGCCCTAATCCTTATTAACATTAATTGTAATTTCGAAATGAGAAATATATTTTTCATATATTGTTCATATTAAATTGCTCTGCTTTCTCTTGTTTCCTTTTTTCATCGTTTAATGAAAATGACTCATTATCTCATAAAGAGATAGTAATAAATGTACTATCAAATACCTTAAATCACTATTTTGCAATCTTTTCTTCTATTCTTTCCTTTTACAGAACATAAGTAACAAGGATTTGGTTATATATTACTCTATACTCATAAATGTAAGTATACTGATCAGAGTATCTTGATGACTTACAAGATTTTCATTTAAATCCATATGAATTATTATCATAGTGTGATATTTTCGAGGCTTAGTATCTTTCTGACTTTGCAGAGATACTTGCTCGTTATCAGGATTACTATTAATGTTAATAATCATTCTTATTTGAGAGAGATAAATTGTATTTATTAATTGAATTGTTCTACATAACTGTTCGTTCTCTTTCTTTTTTTTCTTATTCTTCAAGATCATTTCTTTACAGGAAATTGATCTCCTTATATCCTTTATTTCTTAGTCTTTACAGATTTTCCCGGGGCTTACTCCCCTCATATCGCATAATATCGACTTAGTCTCCGCTAGCCTATCTTAGTCTCAACTTTAGTCTATAGAAGAAAGATATTTGATAGCATAATGAGTAAGCATTTCACAAGGTAATACTGGCTTAACAGATATATGTATATATATATTCCTAAATATCGAGCCAAAATAACCTGCTGACTTTGCAGAGATTCTTGCTCGATATCAGAATCACTATTTACGTTAATAGTCATTCTTGATTTGAGAGAGATAATATATTGTATATTAATTTCTTGTCTATTCTATATATTTCTTCTTATTCTCTTCTGAATCATTCTATTTTTCTTGCTTGGATATATGTCCTTTTATATTCCAAAACTGATATCTTAATGATCAATAAACTCTCCATAGTATCCTCTAATGGTATACTGAGTCATTACTTATTAGTCATTACCTATTAGTCATTGCCTATTAGTCATTATTATTAGTCACATGAGTCAAGATGACTTCATGACCATGAGTCAGTTATTACGATGTAATACTGGCTCAACAGTCAAGGTGACTTTGTGTTTACTATCGCAAAGATATAGAAATTGGAGGCTAGCTGAAGCTTCTGAAAACTTCGTATGTCTTTTGAAAAATAATGAAACAGAAAAAAAGCATTGGGTGTTCTTTGAATGTATTCAAAAACTTCAATTAAATTCAATTCAGAGCCTTAGGACAAATAGAAAGAATGTGTCCAGTCGACGTTGTAAGTTCAATATTCTTCTATTAAGTCAGCATTACCTTGAAACACTTGCTCATGATGATCCAATAGGATGTTATACCCGCGAGTAGACAATAAGCCAAGCTGTGGCTAATATAAAGCCAACTGTGGTTAAGCAACAAAACACTATTGTATCTTGAGTCAAACAGCAATACTCAAGTAAGAAATAAAGGATATAAAGAGGCAAATCTCCAGATGAAGAAATTATCTGGAAGAGAAGAAGAAGAAGAAGAAGAAGAAGAAGAAGAAAAAGAAGGGAGGAAGAAAAACAGATAGATAAATAATAGTTAATTAATAAATACAATTTATATCTCTCAAATAACAATGACTATTGTCATTAATAGTGGTCCTTAATAATTGCAACAATGCCCTTTCCATTTGTGCTCGAGACTCCGCTTTATGTTCCCACTGTTTTTCAATTTCATGTGAATTAAATTTCCGATTACCAACACTTAGCCGCTTGTGCTTCACTCTGAAACCAAGGACTTTAGAACCGAGTACCCTTCAAGAAGAAAACATGTCGAGAGGATGCCTTTAACTGTTAGAACTAAATGATCAATACCTGCAATTTTCATGCTCATATACCATTATATTTTCTATTTTGATTCCAAATGAGAGGTTTGAATCCATAAATACCCAGCAGGGTCTCTGTTCGAAGTCACCTTATTGATTTGAAAAAAATCAAAAGTGTGTACTCATCTTTTTTTATTTTATTTTTTTTTGTTAGTGCAGAAACTAAAAAGATTCAATTTTTTAATTCATATATTAGATGGTAAACTTAAGGAGTGAAAAACATCTATAAAATTATTAATATATGAACAATGGTGAAGAAACTCGATCACCTAAAAGTATTTAGGACTTTTGACTTTAATAATTGATTCGCTACATAAGAACAGCCAATACCACAAAAAATAAAGTGTGTATTCTTCATAGCAGTGCTTAGTACAAAGGGCGATCATAGTTAGTATCAACATGTGCCTCCAAATAAGATATCACACGACTTTCACGTACTACTGTGTGTTTGCACTGAAGTATTTTTGTCAATTTCATAGTTAGTGACGGCTGTGAAAGAACATAAAAAAAAATCGGTCCAACCAATTGTTAACCAGAAACCATCGTAAAATGTAAAGAAAGGATAAAAAACAAATGCGTAGATACAGAGAGGACATACATAGAAAGCAAAAATTTTTGTGGTAATATAATGTGTTGAATAAAGAATTGAGTGAGATAACGTGTGTGAATTCAGTGAAGTAACATACATAGGTGCACAAATGAAACCCACTGCTTTCAATATATGCACAAGCATATAGCATCGCTTGGCAAACATCAGAAATTATTGCAATTTTCCTCAACACTTGCTGTTTTAAGAAAAAAATTTTCCAAAATGTACGCTTTTATACGTTCTAATTATTCAAATTGAACCAGATGGTATCATGTGCATAAAAAATAATAATAAAAAGTGTGGGTTTTTGGCAATTTGAAACCTGAGTGCAGAAAAGTATTATTCTAGACACTTTAATTCTTCTTGCAGATCCATATCTGTATGAACCGCATCAATGTTGATAAGACTTCGCAACGCCATGTTATTTATATTACGTTTTTGAATATTTTGTTTATCTGTTTGTATACTAAATACTGAAAAGCTTAATTATGCATATAGTGGGCAATTTAATGCATAAAAAACATTCAAACTCCTTTATACAGAAACTAAAAATTGCGTGAAAATATGTACATACTTTGATACTACTGCGTCTGCACATCATTTTTGAAGTGTCTTTTGTTCTAAAGGGTCTATTAGGATATGTGGATGTGCAACACGTCTGGAATTGAAAAATCAATAAGTTTATGTATAGAACATATTCTTTCTTGACTGTCATATCTCTTAGCGGCTTCCCGAAACACTAAATGGAAAATTGTTATTGAAGAGCTAAAACTTATTGGATAGAAAATTTTTAGGGAAGACATATCGTAAACTTATTGAATGCGTATTGAAAAATCATCACAACATGAAAATAGCAAAAATAACTAAAAAAAACCGACTTAAAATTATATGATATGTGTTAAAATGAAGCCTTACAGACTGATTTTATAAATATATGCCCAAAAATATATTACCACCAGAAATTTCTAATAAATTGAACGATTAAATGGGTGTAATTTCCCGATTAGTAAATAAATTGATTTTATTTATACATAAATTTTTTTCGATGCCCAAAGCGACAAGTACATGTGTATGTGTAAGATTCCCAATCTAGTAACTTGATAATTGCAAACGCAAACTTTATTCATGCCATCATATATTTTGTATTATTTTCTGAAAATCTCAATAAAATTTAACTATGTACAATGTCTACAATTCATTCTCAAATAGTAAGTTTTTCTTCCATCTTCAAAATTAAGCTTCGTAGTCCATAAATTCGGCCATGAATAATTTTGATGGAATTCCATGCTTTGTAAGTACATTTTCATTTCTGGTTTTGGTATCATTTTTTTTGTTTTTAAGCCGAAAATATATATCCTCTTTCGTTGTATAAATTATTTGCCGTTTCCTTTACTGTTTTCAAAAGAAGAATTTATTCTAGAAGCTTCTACTAGTAAGAGAAATACACTTTTGTAGCCATTTCAACCAATAGCCAAATTAAAATGAGATTTTTTAAAAAGTTATTGGTGTTTGCTAACGCACTTTGCTTAGCAGCTGCCGATGGTATCAACTACGGTGCTACACCAGATGCTACATTCTGTTCTTTCAATAATCCTCCTTCACAAGAAGGGTTTGATGTTCGTCTTTATGAATATGATCTTAATGATAGCACGGACTTTAACACAAATGCTTATGTTGACGGCGGATATCTTAGTCATAATTTAATTGGTTCTAACGTTATCACAACTTTTGATGTCGAATATACTGTTCCTAATAACCCTGATGCCATTCCTGGGGTAGTTTTCGGAATCGATGCCGATCTGAGTAACTTTACAGCTGAGCTTACATCTTATTTTTATGCTAAGGAAAACGGTTATTATACTTTAATATTGGACTACATTGATGACTCCGTTGGTTTGTTTTTTGCTTCTGAAGGTGCTTTCATGTGCTGTACTGATCGTGAGGTTCCTGATTTGAGCGAAGGTTTCACTTACAATATTCTCACATCCAAAGTTTACAACGGCCCTAAAGATCATGAACAGTATTATTACCAATATTTAGAAAAAGGTGAATACTATCCTTTGAAAATAATCTTCACAAATCTTATTTCTTCCTATAACTTATCTTTTACCGTGCAAACTCCTTCTGGTGAACAAATCACAACGGGCGATTCCGGATACTTTTTTACCCCAACCTCTGCGGATGACAGTAGCGC
>JASTVB010000105.1:0-16530 GCA_031125705.1 Saccharomycopsis babjevae | reverse complement strand
TAAGTTTCATTTCATTATATAAATAGTATCTAGAATGTTCATTTCTTTGGTAATATGATTATTTTGTCATGAGTCTAGAATATTTTGTTGAGCCAGTAATACTGACTCAATGTAGTGTGATGAAAGGATACGTAGTATTAAATGCAATATGCATGTCGAAATATATTTTCCTTCAGGAACTATAAATAGAAATATGATAACTCAGAATATGATAGCTCAAAATATGATAAATCAGAAAATGATAACTTAGAAATATATCCTGAAAATAACAACAACATTAATGAATATCGATTAGTATATAATCTGGTACATTTCACGATGCTGAAATAATAGAGGAAGAAGTAGAAGAAAAAAGAGGACAACAAGGAACACAAAAAATATATAGGACAAGAAAATATACATACTATCTCTCTCAAACTATATAGTATGACTATTGACGTTAATAGTGATTCTGAAAACGAGTCAGAACAAATGAATCGACATATTTAATATTGATTTAGATGACGTAGTCGTAATTTTGAGATGGACGTCACGTGTAATATTTATTCATAACGACATAAATAATAATAGTAGAAATAATAATATGTTGTTTTCGTGTAAATTAGGTTTTCTAGCACGTGACTTAGCGCTACACAGAAAATGCAAATAACTATTTTAAAAAGTGTATTATTATGGTTTCACGTGGGAAAAATTAACGATGTTTAAGGGTTAAATTATGTGAGAGTTTTTGGGTTTAAGAAAGTTTCATTTTTTGAGTTAATTGATGTAAAGGTCTTAGGAGGTTTAGGTGTAAAAAGATGTCTTAGTGTATAAATGTTATAATTTTTGGGTGTTTGTAGAATATTAATAATCATCAAGATTTGATTATCATCATTAATTAAAGAATAATTTCCAATATTATCAATTGAATCATTCCAATGACGACGTCGAAGATAAATTGTTGAGCATCAAAAATGGTTCCCACTTCAATACTTGATTTACCCATTAATATAATAGAGAGAATTGTGGAAGAATGCAATCAATACACGTTGACAAACTTGATTAAATGCAATCGGTTTTTTTTCAACCTAGGAGTAAAAAAATTATATAAAAGGATATATTTGAGTGACTCTACATCGGTTGAAAGCAAAATATATAAAAGTAATGGAGGCTGGAGTGTTTTAAGCATTAGAGATGAAGAATTGAAAAACATAAGGCGCGAATTGCAACAGAAGATTACACAAGAGGATATATTCAATGATGAGATTTTTGGAGGTGAAAAGCTTCGAAATTTATTGAACAAAAAACTTCAAATTCTTATCAATAGTATGAAAGTTAAGGAGTATGCAAATTTAGTTGAAGAATTATGGCTTGACCAAGACTTAAGCTATGATTTGCAAAACGAACTTGTAGATATATTGATAAGAAAATCTGTATCAATAAAACGAATCGATAGCATTTTGGATAGAAAAATAATGGAGACTATATGTGACTTGGAGGGAAACATTGAAAACGTAACAGAAAAAAAACAACAAATGTGCTCGAAAAGTCAAAATGAGAGGACACTACGTGAAAAGTTGTATCAGTTAAGTAATCTCGAGTTGTGCTCTGAAAATTATTATATCCCGGGAAAGATTAGCCAAGAATATTTGGAGACATTGAAAAACATCACTTTCAAATTTTTTGAAAAGAAAAACAATAGCATAGATACTTTATCTGTCTTCAGCAATCCTATGGCACTTTTCAACGCGTTCAGAATGACAGCAGATGAGATATCACAAATGAGAAACAAGTTGAAAATCAGATCGTTTGTATATCATGTTCGAGAGGACAAATTTCCAGACAATTATCACTATTTTGAGAGATTGAGCGATATAATAGAGTGCGAAAGTTTGAAATCTTTAACAGTTATTTGCTGGTTGATAGAAGACACGGCTATTAATAGATCTATTTCATTTCTGAGCCGGATATATGAGAATTTTTGGAATTTAGAGGAGGTAAATTTAGTATCTATGATTGTTGATGAAAAAGTTGTTTGTGATTTTGTGAAAAGCTTGAAAAATTTGAAACGTTTTAGATTCCATCATTTGATGCCTGGGAAGTTTGTCAACGATTCGAATTCGAAATTAATAAAATGTTTAGTGAAGCATCAAGGTAATAATTTGCAATATTTAGATATCAACTTCTATCACGGAGAGCACCAACTCTATTGGTACAATTATTTTGAATCACGAGTTGAGATCAACGAGGGTTGTTGCGATTGTGGGGTCTGTGATGAGGTAAAGACTGACATTTTGCCAAACAAGATTTTTTGCAAAGAAGACTTGAATGGCGATGAGGAGTACGATAACAGAGACATACTCAAATTAATATTCAGAAAAGGATTGATTCCCTATACTTTTTCGTTTGACAGATATCCTTCGTTTCTCAATCAGCTAAAAATCGAAACTTTCCTTGAGAGATTCAACGATTTGAACGGAACGCTGATCGATAAAAGAGATTTTGCCAAGGTGTTTGAAGCCATGGTGCATCAGCAGATGAGATACGGGTTTGAATTTTTCGCAAGCAATTTTGCAAAGTTGGAGAAATTAGTGGTTAATGATATCCCTTTTCTTGTAGACCAACAAAAGGTCCGGAGCAATGTGCAAGATGCCTTCAAAATGGTGTTTCCCTTTGAGGACTTGTTGTGCGAATGACTTATTCTCTGTTTTGTGGACTACTTTTTCCTTGTTTTGTGGACTACTATTTCCTTGTTTTGTGAACTATTTCCTTGTTTTGTGAACTACTATTTCCCTGTCTTGTGGACTACTATTTTCTTGTTTTGTGGACTTCTTATTTCCCTGTCTTGTGAATGGCTTATTTATCTTTACATTTCTACGTAAAACAAGCATCAAACTGTATTTCAGACAAGTGTAGTAGCGATTTTTGTAGCGATGTCACCTTTAAACACAACAAATTCCTATTTGGCTTCCAGATATTGCCTCTTAAATTTGTTTTTTGCTTGGTTCTGCTTGTCTTGCCCAGCATAATACTAGCACACATTCATGTTTTTGAAAGTATTGCTTTGGATTCTAGTTGACGCGTCTGTTTTTTTTTAAAAATGTATTTACTTAATTAGGTAATTTTTTTTAATTCTGCAGCTCGAGCAAAAAGTTTTTTTTTTCACGCGTCGACTGCTAATTTTTGTATTTTTGTTGCAGTTTTATTCGGCAAGAATATTTTTTGTGTTGAAATTTCCCTTTTTTGCTATTTTTAATGGCAATTCGCACTCAAAAACATTTTTTTTAATGTTAACGGGGAAAAAATTGGGCGTTTTTTTTCCCTCTCTATTTTTTATGTCATAACCCGCCGAAGAGAAAAAATTTTTTTCTTATACAAAAAAGAAAGAAAAAGTGAATATTGAGAAATCTAAGGAATATTTAGAAGTTAAATATAATATCAATCCTTGAGTCTAGTTTCCTCTTTTCTTTCTCTCTTTTTCCTTTCTTTTGCTTCTTCTTTTTCTTTTCTTCAAGGAAAATTCAAAATACTTGTTGTTTGAAGTAGTTTTGATAAGTTAGGTCCTCAGCAAAAAACATAAGGATACATCCATTTGTCATCTTACTAGTTTCTTTGCCTTCCCTTCGGATATTATCACATAGCAAGGGCCTGTTTCTCAGTAATCAGACTATACAGCCTCGAAAGCTTCTTATTTGCTGATATTTCGGTTTCCATCGTTCTTTTGCGAAGGTTTTTGGAACACTTGGTCCAGAATCGCCACTATCCTTTTGTATCCTTGCAATTTTTTTTGGTTACAAGCATATATTGTATCCTTCCAATCCTTTTGTTTGCAAGCTTGAATTGTATCCTTTTTGGCCTACGAACATATACTGCAACTTTCCAATCCTTTTTTCTTGCTTCTTTATCATATCACATCTAGTGATTTCACAAGATATTACACATTCAACCATTTCCTTTTCAAAGCGACCTTTTAATTAAGTCCTCGCTCTCTCTACTTATTTGCCTCTGCATATTTTTTTACCTTTTTTCTTATATTCTGGCCCTTTCTATTCTTAAAGATGTTTGGTGCCACCACTATTCTGCAAAACTTTCACATTTTTTCAAATTACAATAATTCAAGTGCCCCAGTAGGTCCTGCTTACATGTCAGCAGATACTTACCCATGTGTGTCCTCCGTCAATGGAACCCATTTTGAAGGTAGTGGAATGTACCCACCTCCGTTCTATAATGGCAGCAACCAATATGATAACAGCAATCAATATAATAAAAACACTCAGTACAACAACACCACTAATCATCAATTTAATAACAATAATAACCAATTTAATAATAGTAATAATAATAATAATCAATACAATGCTGGCACCAAATATTATAACTACAGCAACCAGTATTACAACAATCATGCTGCATCTCAGGGATTTCCATACAATAATTTTATGTATCCACTCCTGCTGCAACAGATGGCTTTAAATCAACAAGTAGCTCCTCAAGAACCTCCTCTTTCCCAGTTTCCACCGTTGCTCCGACCACCACGCCCCCAGCAACCACAGCAGCAATACCTTCCGTTTGGTCAACCGCAGAATCTTCCATATAACAGCACCTATCAATACAACAGCAATTCTGTAGCACATCCACCAAAGCAGCAATTTGGTTTGCCTCCTGCTCAGTACCAATTTGATAATTCCATGTTATATGCTCCGGTTTTATCACGTCCCATGTACAACATTCCGGATGCTGCCTCGGATATTAACAGAGGTTACGAAACAGGTACCATGGCCAGATTCATAATAGCATATTCTTTTGATCTATTGTTTGGTTATGTGCCAAATAATATTTCTGATTCCTTTGAACAGCGTTTGGTGCTGGTATTGAATGCCACACGTCTCGGCAAAAGTTCAGTGCTTTTGGGTATGGCATACTTGACCAAGAAGAAAAGATCAAGCAACCTGTTATTGACCACTCAGTCAGAAGTGTATCTTCACATTATTATCAGCTTGATTCTTGGGAACAAGTATAATGATGACAACACTTTTACAAACCGTAGTTGGTCCAATGCTACTGGCATTCCATTGGAACAGTTGAACACTGTTGAAAGAGAATGGTTGTTGAATAATCAATTTGACTTGCATTTGGCTGCGCAGGGCGTGCCACAGCAGTTGCCACCGTCTCCGATCCAGGAAGATGCGACCAAGCCTTGGTTGACAAGTTTGACTGACTTGACTCACTACAATATCAATCCTTACACAGTCATTAATACAGATGCGGCATATGGAGCCTTTCAAAAACACACTGGTAATCCAGCATTACAGGAATATTGTTATTGTACGATCGAGTCTCTTTTCAACAGTTTCGAAATGCCTACTATCCGCAATTCGTGTGTCACTTCTCCGATTAGTACCCAATTCAGCAATGCCGTTGCCAACAATAATGGCAGCAGCCATGAAGTTGCCGGCACTATTGGAACTAGTAGCATGCTTGTCACAACGCCAGTGCGCCGTCATCGTCATGGCTCGTACAGTTCGGGCGGAGGCCGCAACAGTATGCTTTACTCATACTCTGCTTCACCAATAATCACCCCAAAGTCGCCCTCCTTGAACGACTACTACTATTATGACAACGAATTAGTGGGAAGAGGCAGCAGTATCAGCTTGAACAACAACGCAGGCTACGGTGGTGGAAACACCAAGCCTGGCAGCCGCGAGATTGAACCGCCGTACTTGATGAAAACGGGGTACAACCGCATGCCAAACATGACGGGTGCTCCAGCGGCCGAGGATTGCTACCAGTATTCGCAGTCATTGCCTGGGTCATCTCTGGGGGGCTACTATAACGACAACTTTGCCACCTATAAACAGTTGGACCATGTCGAACGGTTTGCATGTGGTCCTGGGTTGCAGAGCGGCGATGTGTTGTGCTCGCTGCGCTTGCAGCCGTACTAGTTGGCTAGTCTGTGTTGAAAACGTTGCGGACGAAACCTGTGACTTTCTGCTCTGGTTTAGGGTTTTTTGAATTTTTTTTGAGCCTCGGTGTTATTTTTCCCTTCATCATTCGATATTTAGTACTCTCAATTTTTAATTTTTTTTTTTTTTAATTTTTTTTAAAATAAAATAATTTCTTTTCGCAGTAAGTATGGTTGTTTTCCACGATTTTTTGTAGTTTAATGCTTTCCAGTCGACGAACATGTCCAGTTATCTCTTTTTCTGTCATTTATACGGCGTTTCTGGCTGTATCTGCTGTGTTTATGGTTGTTAAAGCCTTTTTTAGGTTTTTTGCAAATATTTTTTGAAGATTCTGGAACTTTTCCTCAAAATGCTGATGTGTTGCTACTAATTTTTAAGTGCATCACGTGTATATCACGTGCACCATCAAAAATTTGCAAATCTTATTATTTTGAGAGCTGCGGAAAAAAATTTTTTTTTTATTTTATCAATTAAATCGTTACAGAAGAAAATGCCTCAAAAACAAAATTTCGGCGTTTTATCCGAAAAAGCTGGTTTTGAGCGCGTATTTTTCGCATTTTTCAGGTTTTTTTTTTTTTCCGTAGTAAATTCGTGTTTTATTCTTAGAAATCAAACATATATGGTTTATACTAAGAAAAATTTTAGCTTAAGGTACATATATACAAGTTTCTTTTTTAATTTTTTTTTTGTAGGGGAAAAATCCGTACTTTCTATTGGAGAAATCAGAGGGAGAAATCAAAGGGACCTTCTTAATAGGCTAAATAACCCAAAGCTACACGTATTTATTGATTTAGAGGTATTTTGGGGCAAAAAATTCGCCAAAGAACGACAAATATCGAATAAGTTGGACTCGCCAGGTAGCCAGAAGTCTTTTATTTGAAATATTTGGCTTTTTTTGAGGATTTGGACACGAGTTTGCCCAAGCAGTATTAGACCAGCCAGACAGGGGCCTTCAGGCAAACAAGCAAAGGAGAACAGCCAACAAGCTAGCCAAAACAGCAATGCAACCGTTTTCCTACGATCAGCAGGATCCAGAGACCTACGTAAATCCGTTTGATCCGCCATATAACAACAACAACTCCGAACAGCACCAGGGTCATGTAGTAGCACCATCCCCCCAGATATCCGATTTCTCCTTCGAGACAAACCACAGAAACAGCAACTTATACTCGTCCGATTCGCTGCAAAACGACTATTTTGGCGAGGCCAGCAATGGTTTTCCCGACAGAGACGCCAACAGCAACAGTATTCCCCAGAGAAAGAACACCCGCAAGAAGATGTCGACCTTGAACAGCTTAGCCGAGGACCAGTCCGTAACGGATTTCAACGACCCAACCTTTGGCTACTCCCTAAGCCAGGTAGGCACAAACGTTAATGACACTATCGACGAGGAAGAAGACTCGGATGTTCATCTTTCAGGTGCACACATCACGGGTTCCGAGAATGTTACAAGAAAAGGCTCCATTCTCATCAAAAGTAGATGGGGTACCCAGAGACATAAATCCGGTAAACCCAAACCTTCAAGAACAAAAACCCTTAAGTGGAGACACCACAACAATAACTCAGATTTGGACAGAAAAAATACTCTCGGCAGAAGGTCATCTTCTAAAAAGAATGATGATTCAAATGATTCCGATGATGCAAATCATAAAAGTGAGGAAGACAAAGATCCTCGTAATAGAAAATCCGAACAACGTAAAATATTTTTTAATACCCCTCTACCCCAGGAAATGGTGGATGCCGATGGTCTTCCTATAGCAGACTATGCAAGAAATAAAATTAGAACGACTAAATATACACCTTTGACCTTCATACCCAAAAATTTATGGATTCAATTCGGAAATGTCGCAAATGTGTATTTCTTAATCTTAATTATTCTTGGTTTTTTCACCATTTTCGGGGTTTCCAATCCAGGTTTATCTATGGTCCCATTGATTGTGATCATAGCGATAACAGCCTTAAAAGACGCAATTGAAGATTCTCGAAGAACAGGATCTGATATGGAAGTAAACAACACTATTACACATATCCTAGCTGGGGTGCACAATAATAATACTTCTGCTGACAATATTTCTCTTTGGAGAAAGTTTAAGAAATTAAACACTAGGGTTCTTTTTGCATTTATAAACTTTATAAAAAGAAATTTTACAACAGCAGGCAGACAAGAAAAGAAATCGGATCAAATAAATAAACTTCAAATGGAGCAACAGTCTGGTGACGATTTTAAAGAAAGAAAATCTTTTGAAAGTTATAATTCCCGTTTAAACGATAATGACTACGACACTTATGACAAAGAACAAATTCCTATGGATGATCTCAATTCAATGGGTGAATTAGAAAATCCTTTCCGCGGACCTTCCTTCGTTGATCCAAATATTCCGGCCTCAAATAATTGCAAGTTTGAAAAAAAATACTGGAAGGAAGTTCAAGTGGGAGATTTAGTTCGTATTTATAATGATGAAGAATTACCTGCAGATATTGTTATTTTGTCGACAAGTGACTCTGATGGGGCATGTTATGTTGAAACAAAAAACTTGGATGGTGAAACAAACTTAAAAGTCCGTCAATCATTAAAATGTTCCACTGATTTGAAACGTTCAAGAGACGCGGAGCGCTCAAAATTTTGGATTGAATCAGAAGGTCCTCACGCTAATTTATATTCTTATCAGGGTGTTTGCAAATATTACAACCAGGAGAATGAGATTTCCCAAGATCCAATTACTATCAATAATATGCTTCTCCGTGGATGTTTTTTAAGAAATACTAAATGGGTGATTGGTATTGTTGTTTTTACTGGTAGTGATACTAAAATCATGTTGAATTCCGGTATTACTCCAACCAAGGTTTCAAGAATGTCCAGAGAATTAAATTTTTCTGTCTTTATGAATTTCCTTCTTGTATTTATCCTTTGTTTTGTTGCAGGCTTAGTAAATGGTATCTACTACAATAAAACGGGAACTTCAAGGGATTTGTATGAATTTGGTACCATCGGATCAACCTCAGCCGTTAATGGTATTATCACGTTTTTTGTGGCTTTGATTTTATATCAATCTTTAGTTCCAATTTCCCTTTATATTTCCATTGAAATTATTAAAACAGCCCAAGCCTTTTTTATTTACTCTGATGTGAAGATGTATTATTCAAAATTGGATTTTCCTTGCACACCAAAGGCTTGGAACATTTCTGATGATCTTGGCCAAATCGAATATATTTTTAGTGATAAGACTGGTACTCTTACACAGAATGTGATGGAATTCAAAAAGTGTACTATAAATGGGGTTTCATATGGTAGGGCATATACTGAAGCCCTAGCAGGCCTACGCAAGAGACAAGGTTTTAATGTGGTAGAAGAAGGCAGAATAGAAAAAGAAGCTATAGCTAACGATAAGCAAATTATGATTTCAGAACTCGCAAAATTAGGGACAAATTCGCAATTTTATGAAGATAATTTGACATTTATTTCCAGTGATTATGTTCGTGATTTAAATGGTGAAAGAGGCCCTAAACAACAGCGTGCTAGTGAACATTTTATGCTTTGTTTAGCATTATGTCACTCAGTGCTTGCGGAACCTGATAAAAAGAATGTTGGGCGTATTGCATTGAAGGCTCAATCTCCGGACGAAAGTGCTCTTGTGGGAACTGCTAGAGACGTTGGTTTTGCATTTGTTGGAAGAACAAAAAAGGGTGTTATTGTAGAGGTTCAGGGTGTCGAGAAAGAATATCAAGTTTTAAATACATTAGAATTTAATTCTACTAGAAAAAGAATGAGTGCTATCATTAAAATTCCTCCTTTGAAAGCAAGTGACCCACCTCGTGCTTTATTGATTTGTAAAGGTGCCGATTCTATTATTTATTCAAGATTGCTGAAAACAAATCAGGATCTTAAACTTTCAGAAAAGACAGCTTTACATTTGGAAGAATATGCCACAGAAGGTTTGCGTACGTTATGTATTGCTCAGCGTGAATTAACATGGGATGCTTATGAAAAATGGAATAAGAAACACGAGGAAGCTGCTGCATCCCTTGAAAATAGAGAAGAAAAAATGGAAGAAGTTGCTGACGAAATTGAACGTGAGTTAACTTTACTTGGTGGTACTGCGATTGAAGACAGATTACAAGATGGTGTTAGTGACTCTATCGAAATTTTAGGAGAGGCAGGTATTAAATTATGGGTACTTACAGGTGATAAGGTTGAAACTGCTATTAATATTGGCTTTTCGTGTAACTTGCTTAACAATGATATGGACCTTTTAGTGATTAAAACTAGTGGTGACGACGCCATAGCGCTTGCTGGTCTTAATGAGAATTCTAGCCCAGAAGAGATTGTTACAACATTAATTGAAAAGTATTTACAAGAAAAATTTAACATGACCGGTTCTATGGATGAATTGCAGAGGGCTGTTGATGACCACAATCCGCCTTCTGGTAACTTCGGTATTGTTATTGATGGTGATGCTTTAAAAATAGCTTTGAAAGATGAGTATAGAATGAAATTTTTATTGCTTTGTAAAGCTTGTCGTGCGGTATTATGTTGCCGTGTTTCCCCAGCCCAGAAAGCTGCTGTCGTGAGTTTAGTCAAAAATACTTTGGATGTTATGACCTTAGCCATTGGTGATGGTTCTAATGATGTTGCCATGATCCAAGCTGCCGATGTAGGTGTCGGTATTGCCGGTGAAGAGGGTAGACAAGCCGTCATGTCGAGTGATTATGCCATTGGACAATTTAGATATTTGACTAGATTGCTATTGGTTCATGGAAGATGGTCATATAAAAGATTAGCAGAAATGATTCCATGTTTTTTCTTCAAAAATGTTATCTTCAATCTTGCTTTGTTTTGGTATGGTATTTTCAGCGACTTTGATGGCTCATATCTATTTGAATATACCTATCTAATGTTCTATAATTTAGCATTTACTTCCTTGCCGGTTATATTTCTTGGTATTTTTGATCAAGATGTGAGCGATGTGGTTTCTTTAGTTGTGCCACAGCTATACAGAAGTGGTATATTGAGAAGTGAATGGACTAAAAAGAAATTTTTGTTGTACATGTCTGACTCCCTTTATCAATCTTTAGTTTCTTTTTTCTTTCCATATCTAGTTTTCTACGCAAATGGTTTTGTCAGCTACAATGGTTTAACATTAAATCATAGATATTGGATTGGTTGTTACGTTGCATCTATTGCTGTTGTATCTTGTGATATATACATTATTATGCATCAGTATAGATGGGATTGGCTTTCAAGTTTTATTTGTTTCTTATCTATTATGATATTATTTGGCTGGACAGGTATCTGGTCTTCAAGTACGTACTCTGGCGAATTTTACAAAGCTGCCGCTCAACTTTATGGAGCACCATCATTTTGGGCCTGTCTTTTTGTTGGAATTTTAGCTTGCTTATTGCCAAGATTGACATATGATTTCATTCTCAATATTTTCAAACCAAAAGATGTTGACATTATTCGTGAATGCATATTACGCGGTGATTTTAAACATTATCCTCCGGATTATGATCCTACGGACGCTAATCAAACAAAAATCAAGTGGAATCCTATGTTAGCCCCAAGTTTCTCAGCCAATGAGAATTCATATTCACATCAACAAACAAATAAGAGCACCACTACTATCAACACGCAAGAAATTCCGATGGATTTTATTGAATCTGAAGATGGGAACCGAAGATTTAGTCAAAGAATAGAAAGACCTCCATTTAGAAATTCCTTAGACGAGACTCGTGAAGAAATGATAAGTAATAATGAGTTAAATGTGCCGCCAAGGGCGAGAACATCCTTGGAACTTCCAGGAGTTCAGACAGCTAGTAGTCTAATAAAAAGAGCTTCTTTAGAAGCAGAACGCTAAAAATTTATTTAGATAATTTTAATTCTTGAAAACTAATTACAATACGATTTCTATTTCTGTTTTTAATTTTTTATTTTTTTTAAGTTTTCTCGAATTCAAATATATTTAAATTTATTTAGTAAAACAAAAATGTATAATATTTTAGAATTTTCAAATTTGCTACAAAAGCTTGCAGAGGAATGCAATTATGATATACATCTTCTTTTTGTGATAAAAAGCAAATCAAATTTTAGTTAATGTTGAGTGTAAGTATTTGAAAAAGAACCGCCATCTGTCAATATCAAGCAAAACTTTATTTATTATATGACTTAAAATTGCAACTGGAGACTACATTTTTGCTAAATAATTGTGAATTTTTGGGAAAAACCTAAATTTGATAAGTTTAAGAAAAATATTATTAATGATACATAAAGAATTACAAATTATACAAAAGAAGAAAAAATAACAAAATTTAAGAAAGATTCTTGATAACATATTTTGTGACCAATATAATTTTTAAGAATGAACTTTCAGTACTATACAATAAAAACAGCATTTGGGAAAAAAAAGCGTTGCTGCAAGAATGATGGATATTATTTACTTTAAGCGAAGAATATTATCTGATTGTGAATGTAATTCATATTTATAAATGTAGATGGGTTGATTTCATATAAAGCTTGTGATAAATTGATCTTGTTCAGCGCCGATAGAATCAAATTTAGCGGATTGAATACCGTAATTTATAACTTGTATAACGCCATTTATAGTTGTAGTAACGACTTCTGTGTCGGCTAAAGTTGCAGGACTTGCTTCGAGAACACCCTGAGAGATTTCAAAACCGTTTGTAGGCTTAACTCTTGGAGCTCTGATTCTGTAATCGAAAGTTCTGAGAACACCGTCAGAAGTTGTTGTGATAACTCCCGGTACTGAAACTGTGTCACTTGACGTATCAGAAGCTATACTTGCCTCAATACCATATTCCAAATCTGTTGAGGTCAGGTCCACCTCAAGGATACCATGCGATATTTCAAAACCATTAGTTGGTCTAATTCTTGGTGCTCTGATTCTGTAATCGATAGTTCTTACGACACCACCAGAGGTTGTTATAACAATGTCGGAAGCGCTAGCTACCATAGCTAGCAAAAAAAATAAGGAGCTTTGCATTTGTTTTGTTTAGTGTTATTGATTGTACGGAAACGGTAAATAAGCAATAAGAAAATACTTAAAAAACAATATTAAATATTTATGTATGTAAGTATATATATTTACTTCAAATAATATACAGGTAAAATCATCTCATTTATATAAAAATTGATGACTTGGGATCATTCGGCAAACAATGATTCTCATCGGGTCGTTTAGAAAAGAATTTTTTGCTTTTACGGATGCTTCTTTTCTATTCTATTAGCTAATTTAAAGAAATGAATCACACTACCCAAAAGGGCAGCACCGCAAATTTTTTTCAATTCATGGCAATAAAAGCATCAAAAATTGTCAAATTTATGCCACTTTTTGTTTCTTCATACCTTTTTGAGTGAAAAATTTTGACATATTGTATATTTGATGCGGCAACACCGAGTAATACATGTTGAAAATTTTTTAAAAGTGAGGAATCTGATAAACGCACGTCATGCATGATTATTACTTAAGCATAAATTGCTGGTGATGCCCTTGATATATAGAAAACGCTTAGTATATTGATGACAAATTGGTGACGAACACGAATAAAGTCAGAATAAATCTTGAATAAAGCTTTTTAATTTCTTCGGTTTTCCGTGTCTCTATATTTATATTAGTAATATGTTATTTCTGAATCGTCGAAAAATTTTAATGCATGAAGTTTGATCTAATTGCTATAGATGATTGTTTTTTGTTTTGTTGGATAAATTAAAACAGCTGGCCGCATATGAGTTTAACCATTCGTTCTACAATGGAAAACTTTTCTTAGATAGCGTCAATACTTAAACTATGATTCAATTTTTTTGAAAATATTTTTCAGCAATTGAAGAAGGCTGACAACCAAGCCTCGATGGTACATTTACAAATCAAGTTTTAGTATTCATCTTGAGAATGTTTCGTCGAGTTGAAGCTCTTTCCGGCAAAAATTTTTGCCATGATGAGTTCCAATGATACCCTTCGATTGCACAAAACCTGTAAAACAAAAAAATATCCTATTTCAACGTAACAATAAGTTTAAAAGAATAGGTTAGCATCAAATACAATAATTTACGATTGAAAAAAAAATACAATTAATTTCAAGCTACTAGTTTTTAAATGTTAGATTGATCATTGCAACCTTCCCCATACGGGCACACGAAGGTAAACCCTTAGAAATATATAAAACATTTCGAATGGAACGCCGCACCCAAGACCAATTTATAAAGATTCGATCTCCAATTAATAGAGTGGTACAGATTGTTCAAACATGTCCTGGGTCAAGAGAAAAGTCTAACCTCGTGAGAACGCTGTAAATTGTACCTAATAATTGTGAAATTTGCGTTATTTAAAAAAGAATTCTAAAAAATGGAGTCCTAGAGAGAGATGAGCTTCGAAACAAAACCGGCTTTTTATAGTTTTTTTTTTTTTTTTTTTTTTTTTCTAGAAAAAAAACATTTGAGCTCGAATATACTGATTTTTTTTACAGTATAAATCGAACATGAACTGAAATCCTCTCCTTAAGCCGGGTAATCATTGATTATGATTATTTCAGAACCCCAACCCAAAGTTTACAACCCCATTAACAACCCATCAATAATTTTAAATTACATCTACAAAATTGGAAGTTTTAAATTTTAAAAGTGAAGGTTCAAGCTACTATTCACTTCATATATGTTTGTATGTCTGTAAATAAAAAATATTCTCGATAACTTAAAATTGGATAAAAATGAAAGCACACAACACCAAAGTGAATATATCAAATATCGAGTGATCGTAAAGATCATCCTTGTGGTTCAAGTTTAAGAGGAATGATAATTATAATTCAATTGTTGCAAAAAAAGACATTTTATGATAAAATTGGAAGCATAGGTTTGTCGATATCATTGGAGGGACCAGCAGTATCATATTCGATAATTAGCTTTTACTCTAGGCAATTTCCACTTGAAAATGTTATTCAATTATTTTGGAAAAACAACATGTTTTAATGGGTTCTTTTTATGTTATTAATGGTAGAAAATACCTCTAGTAGCATTCTTTCTTTATTTCATTGATTTTTTAGTTTTTACCTCCACGATGATGCAGTAAGTGTAATAATAATTTCTATTGCTTTGGATTATAGTGCGTAATAATATAGTTTTTAGCTATTTTCCATTTGCTTTCTTTCATATATATGCTTTAGTTTGCAGCCTTGGAAACATGAATGGTGTTGAAAAGACGACATGGGTATTCAGGTCCATAGATACCATTCTTGGCTTCTGGAACAACAACCCAAGCCATATTTCTACTTAAACTTGGTGCTACGATACCGCTGGCATCAAGACCGATGATTTCTTCCTTAATGACCTGAGTTGGAATCTTTGGTAAAGTATTGCTTAACAAAGTGGAAACAGTTGGCTTTTCAAACACAGCTAATTCTTCCTTACCCTTGTTACCAATAGAAACTCTTGGGTGTTTAGCAGATCCCAAAGTCAAAAGACCAGACAATTTTGTTTGATCAAAAGAAGAAGTTTGTGGATAGTTTCTTCTATGGTCTCTTTTGAAGAACTGGTTTTTTATATAGTCTCCAGATGGTAAAGATGATGGATCTGTATAATCCTTTGCTTTTGGTTGGGCTCCTGGTGGAGGAACACGATACAATGGGACTATTGGGTTACCAGAAGAACGGTTTGGCACTAATGTCAACCATTGTCTTAATACTTCCCAAATACCCTTGGAACCAGTAGTATATTTCTTATAAACAGGAACAGGACCTCCAGACATTTTTATTTTTTTGTTATATCGTCTAATTATCAATAATCAAATTACTGCTGAACAAAACAATATAAATGAGTTGATCTTATGACACTTGTATATAGGAAGTCTTTAGCCAGACTTAAATGGTGTATATCCTTTGTCACTTAATACTAAAAAATTACTAGAAAAAATTTTTCTTATAGGAAAAATAAAAAAAAAATACCTAATAAACTCTTTGTTGGCCAATAGAAACAAGAGAAAAAATAATAATTCGCGGGCTTCTAACCAAAGAAACATTTTTTAAAAAAAATGCGAACTCTGTGGATCGAACACAGGACCTCCAGATATCTCTGATAGACCGAAGTTTTCTTCAGTCTGGCGCTCTCCCAACTGAGCTAAGTCCGCATAATGAAAAGTTGTCTTTTTATTGTGTATTTAAACAGTAAAAGCAAATTACTGACCAATCAAAACCCTCCAAAGGGTTACGTAGTCCTGTTATGGTTCACGTGCTATTCACATGATTCAATATAAAAAATTAGGACTATTTAATCCAGAACTAGATCAAGCAAATGAAAACATGTGAAGAAAAACGCGGTTTCTCATTAAAGTTGGTAGCTTTATTAGCAGAAGCATCAGTAGTTTGATCATCTTCATCAGATGAATCAATATCCAAAGAAGAAACTTTGTGTTTTCTTGCATCAAATTTAGTATCAATTGACATAATTGAAGAGAACATTTCCATGAATTTGTCCAATTTATTAGGCAAGTTCTCTTGAGATTGCTCAAGTCTGTGAAGAAAAATGGGGTTTCTCAATAAAGTTGGTAGCTTTATTAGCAGAAGCATCAGTAGAATGATCATCTTC
>JASTVB010000104.1:0-17777 GCA_031125705.1 Saccharomycopsis babjevae | reverse complement strand
CTAAATCACTTCTGATCCTTCAAGTGACTTACTTTCTATTTTATTTTAGCTGTTTATATTAAAACATCTACAATTATGATATTATGTATGCCACAGGGCTCGTAATTTTATTGTTGTTTCAATCTCGTTAGAAAAGACTTTATCTTATTCTGGTAGACTCCATCCTTATTAGCTCAGTTGGTAGAGCGTTCGGCTTTTACAAAGCAAGGAACCGAAATGTCCAGGGTTCGAGCCCCTGATGAGGAGTTTTTTTTTTGAAATATTCAATATTTCATAATATTATCACTATTAAAATATATGTTATTGTGATACATTTCCTTGAATCTTTTACATTGGAAGGACAATGCTCTAGTTTTTGTAACCTGGTCGCCATCATGATGGTATTTACTTCAAAGTTTTGCAATTTTAGATATATCTCGAGATTTTACTCGACCATTTCGCCGGGAATAAAGAAACTAGATAATGTTAAAAAGGACCCTTTTTTCATTTTATGTTCCATTGGAAACCCTTCACCTGAGTATGATTTGACAAGACATAGTGTAGGTCATTTGATATTGAAAAACCTACAGCAACATTTTGAATTTAGCAGGTTTCAACAACTGCCGAAGTTGACAGATTGCCATATCTCTTTGTCCAACACTAAAGAAAGGCCTATGATGCTTTACAAATCAGACACATACATGAACATCTCGGGGAAGCCACTTGCGAAAAATATGATGAAGGTCAAAAGGGATTTAGAAAAAAAGGATTTGGAGCCTGTATTAATAGTATTGCATGATGAATTGTCATTGGCTGTAGGTCGGATTCAGGTGAGGATACGTAACTCAAGTGCCCGAGGACATAACGGATTGCGTTCGATTAAAGAGCATGTTGGTGGTCTGAATTATTTGAATATTTCAATAGGTATCGATAAACCTAGCAATAAGAGTGACACGCATGACTACGTGTTGTCCAGAATTCCAAAAAATGAATTGGAAGTCTACAATGAAGATGTTACGTATAAGGTGATTGACGTCATAAATGCGATGGTACTGGAAGGCAAATACATATTTGAAAGTAGATAGTAAACCTTACTATTTCCATTATAGACAAAAAGGATGACAAATTGTTTTTTTTTAGAATTTTATTTTGTATATATTTCCGAGATATTCTGTGTAAATAAGAACAAGTTGTAAAATAATAAGAACCTATATTAATACTTGTATATAATATAAGATAATGATGATAACAGCAGCATCAGCCATAAAAAGAGATACACCGAATCATTAGTAGTAACACAATATATATTGTTGGCTGATTATTATTTTGGCTTGACAATATCCATTCAGCTAACTTCTATTGTATAGACCAGTCATCACTGCAAGTAGTCTATGACAGGTTTATTTGATTTTCTTCTTTTTAATTTTTTCATGTATTGAGATTTCAACTCTTGTAACAGGACTGCTGTGTTGATTTGATTATCAAATAGATAAGAGAAACCGCAACTGGTAAATGTAAGGCGGAAGAGAAATGGTACACATTTTGTTTATTGGTTTGAGATATGATGATTTGTAAAGATGGAGTGAGAAACATAATTATGGTCTGAAAACAACGTTATTTTCACCCAAATCGCTAACGGTCTGTGACAATGGTCTTCTGTAAGCCATTTCCCAGAAACCTTGAGTTTGTTTTGTTTCCTTATTGTAAGGGTCGGCTTTATCTATGCTGTTGTAGGAGGAGTCTTTACCCAAACCAGTCAAAGAATAACCACCCCAAGAGAGTAAACCGGAACCAACACCGACCAACAAACCAAGACCAACGGTCTTGAAGACGGCTCTGGTGGCAGTACCCATCAAGGCACCGGCCACAACACCACCGTAGAAGTCGTTGATGGCATCGTTCTTTTCTCTTAAGTTGTTGGCGACACCGTGGGCGAAGACGTAGGAGGAACCACCAACGGTGAACAAAAGGATTGGCTTGCTGTTTGCGCCCAAAATACCCCATGGGCCAACAACCTTGTGGTTCATACTGTTTTTCAATGCAGAGAAAAGAGAACCAGCAATGAAGGACCCGAGGGCAGCTTCGGAGGTTGCACTGATGGTGTCAATTGGGTGGTATGTGTTTTCAGTTTTGATATGATAAGTTGGTGTATTGAGGGATGCCATTTTGTCTGTGTCTTTATTCGGGGATCAGATGCAAATAGGAACGCGAATGATATGTCAGTCAAATTGAATCAATAAGCTGGGCTAACTAAGTGTTTTAAACGTTTATAGTGCTATAAAACCGTATTCTTGTCTGTGAGTATCTAGCTTCTTTTAAACTCCTTAGTTCTGATTGATGATTTAGCTGTCTGTTCCTACATTAAGCCTGGCAGTAGCTAATATTTTGTGGCCGTAGTTAATTTTTTTTTTTTTTAAGAAAATTTTTTTATATATGTACCTTGAAAAAAATTACGAAAAAGATCCAATAAGATTGCAGATTTTTGTCAACAACCTTAACATCGTGACATCCAAACGCGTTAGTCGTTAGAGTGATTCACCAAGTTGAGGACATTAAAGGATTTGAGGTTCGATATACAGTAGTGTGGATCAACAGAGATGAGGATAGTTGTTTAAGACAAGCTAGTCGGATGACATTGAAAGCTTAAGGTTGAAAGAAGCGCCATAAATGAGTTTTTTGCGCAGAGAAATAGAAAGGTTCTTGAAAGAAACAAAAGAAAAGTCTGGTACTATTGGTAACCGCTGACAGACTATGATAGTTGTAATAGCGTTTGTTTTTATTTTACTAAAGGGAATATAATTGTAGAGTACACTGGAGTAAATATGATTTTTTTTTGCTTTTAGTACCGTAATGTAACGAACTTGGAGAAAAGATTTTAAAATTTTGCATAAAGAAAATCATTGATTTGTTTTAAAAATTGGTGTTAAATTGGCATCAAAAATATTATTTGATTGGTTTCAAAGAGGTTGTTAACTTTTTTATCAAATAGAGTGTTTGGTTTTTTGACAGAAAAAGTTATTAATTCTCTGTCATAAAGAGTATTTTATTTTTACTTGATTAAAAACTAAAATATCTGCCAAAAAAAAGAATTCAATTTGCTATCTAAAACAAAATCAATTTGCTATCAGAAAAGTATTCAATTTGTTTGAACCAGTGTTTGTAGGCCTTTCCCTGTAAGTGATAATCGAAATCAAAATGAAGAGCTTGGATTCCCAGTCCGGACTGCATGCATGTCAGCCAAACAGACAAACACGAGAAAACAGTGACCACCACGAAGCCCAATTTGTCAAACAATAAGACATTTATTTGACGGGTTCAACTGCGTGTTGTTGAGTTTTGACAGCGATCTAATATACTTGAGGCAAACCATAGAAGCCCTTTTTGAAAACAGACCAAAACCAGATGGTGATCTCCAGGAAATAACTGTTTCTTGTATCCAAATCCAAAACAACCAATTAAAGGATATTCTCGCTGGAGATAATCCAAAAAGTAAAGTCGATATCCTGCAAAATCCCAATGGGAATCTAGTGATGAAAAACGCCAGTAATCTACCGGTCAAAACGTGTTCGAGCTTTCTACATTTATTGAGAACCATAGAAAAACGAATGCTAAAAAGCAATTGCATGATAACCATTGAATTGAAGCTGCGAACAGTTATTGACGGAAAAATCAAATATCAGAAGAACTGCCTGAAATTCATACAATTGGTTAGTGATCAAAAAGATGTCGATGTCAGCAATTTTCTAAATACATTAAAGATGTATTTTAGCAATAAAACAAAGAATGCGTGTTTTTTCAGAAATTACAAACTCGACCGAATTTTGAAAAAAGCAGTACTTGGCAAGGAACAGTGTTTACTATTGAGTTGCATAGAAGACAGCAATTCTTCTTTCAGACTTGCCGGTTTTTTGAGTAAGATTGTAAAATCTAATCATGAGCCGAATGAGTATTATGAGATCACAAATTTGAATGAATCTATCAAAAATTACATTCAATTGCTTGAAGAATTGCAGAAACAAAATACAGATTTGCAAAACAAAAATAAAGGACTGCAAAAAGAAAATAACGGATTGCGAAAAGAAAATGAAAGACTGAAAAAAGGAAATGAAGAAATGCAAAAAGAAAATACAAAATTGAAACAAAAATGTCAACAATTGGATAATCTTAATCCTACAGCATTGGCCAACAGCATCAATCAGACCACAAAAAAACACGGAATTTTACTACCAACAAATAAAACAACACCAATCAACGATTGTACAAGCACAACCTGTTTACACGGGCGTGAATTGAATGTTATGAAAAGACAAAAGCTTGAATTACAAGAAGCCATCAAGCAATCGTTACAAACTTTCAATGAAGTCACGCTACATTATACCAACATCGTGCAGAAAAATGTTGGTCATTGGCAGCTGAGCTTTACAGAGGGGGTTCAAAAAGAAGTGGAACATTTCGTCAAGAATTTGGATAAACAAGTGAATCAGTTATATCTTGGGCAAGAAAGCAAAAGCAAAAACGAAGCCAATAGAGAAATTGAAGAAGAAAATGTCAACTGTGAAAATTCAATTGAACATTCTGATTCTGAAAATGAATTCGAGAGACATCTCTTACGGGATTTTGATGCATCGATTGGGAAACTAGTCAAAGAGATGAGAATTTGAAAAACTAAATTTCAACAATTGACTTGAATTGAATTGAATTGAATACGTTAATGATTAGTTGATTATTGTTATTGGCTGAAAAATAAAAAAGTCGAAAGAAGTGAATTTATTGAAAACAATAAGTCAAAACACACAGTTTTCTCACGTGAAAATACGTTAATAATATTTTATAGCAATTTTTTTGACTCAAGCAGTACTTTATAAAGAAAACAGCAAATGAATTTTTTTTGTATTTTGAAATATGGGGCAATTATTCTACAAAGGACAGCAGCTTCACAGTTTAGAAAAACCCATGTAAAAAGTTTAGAAAAATCCATGAAAACTGTGTAAACTTGAAACTTAAACCTAGTATTGATGTAAAATATATATATATATATAACAAATTCGGTAAAACAAAATAATTTTCAGCAAACTTTATCCTGAATCTACTCTGCCAATCAAATATTCACCATCAATTAATAACCGGTTTCTCTCAATTGATAATTGAACTCATAGATATTTGTAATACCAAAAAACTAACAACATGTCCAGCTTCAACCACTTATTCCGCTCATCTTTCAAGCCAATTAGTGCTACTTTCCAAAGAACCTTGGCAACCCAACCAAGACTCCGTATTTTCAGCAATGCACCAAATTTCAAGGCATCAACTACCGCTGGTGATATTGATTTCCATGACTACATCAACAAGTCGTGGGCTGTTTTGTTCTCACATCCAAAAGATTTCACCCCTGTCTGCACCACAGAATTGGGCTCATTTTCTGCTTTGAAGCCTGAATTCGACAAGAGAAACGTCAAATTGCTTGGTTTGTCTGTCCAAGATTTGAAAAACCACGACCAATGGATTAAGGACATCGAAGAAGTCGCTATTCCAAACAACGAGAAGTTTGCCTTCCCAATCATTGCCGATGTCGATGGTAAAGTCTCTTTCTTATATGACATGTTTGATGAAGAGACCTTCAAAAAAATTGGCAAAGAATTGGTTCAGACAGTCAGATCTGTTTTCGTTATTGATGACAAGAAGAAGATTAGAACTATTTTGACATACCCTGCCTCTGTCGGTAGAAACACCAATGAAGTCTTGAGAATTGTCGATGCCTTACAAATTGGTGACAAAAATGGTGTTGTTACTCCAATTAACTGGCAAGTTGGTGAAGAAGTCATTATTCCTCCAACTGTATCTGACGAAGCTGCCAAGGCCAAGTTTGGCGAATTCAAGAAGGTTAAGCCATACTTGCGTTACACTTCTCTCAAATAAATATTTTTCGTAAACAATTAACGTCTTATCAACTATATATCTTCAAATTGCTGGTTTTATTTACAATATATGATTTCCTAATAACTTTTATGTGCTTGAAAAGGCCTGTAACTTTACTTCAAAAATAGTACTTGGTGTAATGATCCTATTTTTTTTTTTTTTTTGAATCACATGAAAAGACAGAATTCATGATAGCAAACTCCACAATTTGAACGAACTGTGTTATTAATAATACAATTTCGCCGAACAAAACTTTACATCTATTATCGAGGCTTGTAAGTGATGATTCGATATACAATCGCTAATAAATAAATTTGTAATCCATCAAGTATTTCCCATAATTTTTCAGAAGAATTTCCGCAAGTTCCTAATTGTTAAAAGCTACCTCAAATATTTGAATATTCAGAACCGCACTAAGATATTGCGATATCACTTGACACTTTCAAACAAGAATATTGGTTTTTTTTTTTTTTTTGATTTCTATAAACTGCTTTCCTTTAGTTTCTATTCAACTTTCGAAACCCAATATTATCTGCTGCGATAAAAAAACAGCAACAAAAACAGCATGAAAGCATACTATTATCAAGAAGATTCAAACAAAAGTCCTCAGGAGGACCATTTTTCAAACAAGGCAGAGGATCTAGTGAGTCCTGAACAGTTGCAAAAAATTGGAGTGTTGTATTTTAACATAGCAAACCTCGAAGATGTTGATATCTTGGCCGACGAAAGAGACTACAAGAACCGAGATGTGGTAGAATTCAAATCTACTGTTGGGCAAGATCCGGCCAAATTCCAGGAAACTTTGGCCAAGTTTTTTGTTGAACATTTGCACGAAGACGAAGAGATAAGATACATTTTACAAGGATCGTGCTTCTTTGATGTCAGAGGGCCCAACGACCAATGGATTAGATGCAAAGTCTCCAAAAATGACTTAATCATTCTTCCAGCCGGGATTTACCACCGTTTCACCTTAGACTTGAACAATAATGTCAAGGCAATGAGACTTTTTAAGGAAAAACCTAAATGGATCGCTTTGAATAGGCCAGTCGATAGCCAAAATCTTGTCAGAGCTAAATATGTTCAATCCATAGCACTGGATTAACCTTTAACTCAATCAGTAGTTGTTCAATAAATTCTACTCATAATCATGGCATTTGGCCAAAAATAACTTTGTAAGCTCAAAACGAATATATATACATGTATTAACAATAAGTTTGTGTAAGTTTTATTCAATATATATTAAATGTATTTTTCATTAAGATCAGCCGGGTGCACTAAGATGCCTAATCTATGCCTATTTTTTGATTTTTTTTTACGAACGGTGAAAAATTATAAAACTGGATATATGTAATCAGTAATATATACATGATGCAAAGCTGAAGAGTTGAAAACAAAATATCAAGAATATTGGATATAAACCCTGTATTGAAGAGCTTCCGTTAATCCTCAGAAGAGTTTGAAAAGTTAATATTTATATACTGGCTTGACGATTATTGGATATCATGAGTGCTGCAACAGCTGAAAAGAAAGTTCTTACGAAAGAACAAAAACAACAAAGTAGGTTTTGCTTCGAACTTATTTCTTTTAGAGACGGATTTAAAAGTTGGGTTGTGGAGCTTGTATTGTTACTAACAGAAGTTTATAGAGTTTCAACAAGAGTATAACGATTTCAAAGATATCATATCGCAATTAACAGAGAAAGTGAATCAATTGCGAGCAGATTATGATGAGCATACGTATGTGATTTAGAGTAATGACAATAATAACATATTAAAGATGGTAGCTTTTTAATAAGCAGCATTGGGTTGAATTGAATACATAGAAGAGAAGAATGACGAAAAATAAGGAGTTCAAAAGAATTAAAAGGCGTGAAACATCAGCAGACACGGAGAAATGGATAATTGGAAGATTGAAAACCCCAGATTTGCACAAATTTATCGAACCAAAAATTAGTGATTAAGTTGTCAATTTCAGACAAGGCTGTTTTTATCTCATAAATATTCTTGCTATTCGGCTTCCATCTTTTATCGTTGTTATTGCAATATGTATTATTTCTTATCTTGCTATCGAAGAAACTAACAGTCATGAAATCATATATAGTATTGTTTTGGATACCATAAAAAAGGCTCCAGTTGACAGAAAATGCTACAGAATGGTCGGCGGAGTGTTGGTAGAAAGCACAGCCAAAGATACAAAAGAAGTTTTAGAAACAAAGACAGAGAATGTAAGTATGATACGACCTGAAGGCTCATCGATCTCGCATCCTTTAGAGACCACCAGCGCCAAGAAACATCAAGCAACTAATTTACTAACTGGCAATTTTTTTTCTTTTTAGATTTTGAAAGCCTTGGATACGTTGTCCAAAGAATTAGTCAAGACTCATGGAGACTTTGACAAATGGAAGGTAAGTGATTTTATAATTCTCAGGCGTGCTAGAAGTACGTGCAAGCCAAACTCAATACTAACAATATGATGCTTGTTCATCTTAATTTAGAAGCATTCGGGTGTCAAGATTGTCCGTACCGATTAGAGCTGATCGGTACTACTGTTTTATGAATATATATATATATATATGTTTTTCTGTTGTCGATTATATAAAAGGATACAATTTCTTGTTGTTGGTAAATATAGTACTGAGCAGTCATTTGTCGTTTCTTGCAATTATTGTTACGGTTCTGTATACTGTTAACCATGTTTGGTCTATAAGATTCAGGTGCTTTCCTGCCTTTTTGAACTATAGATTTTCACACAATTTTCACACAATGTCTAGATACTTTGTCCCGCGTGAAGATTGTTTTCGAATATTGAAGACCTTTTTTTCTATCTAGAAACTCTTTGGTCCTGGATCCGGAAACCTTTTTGAACTTGAAATTTATAATGCAAAAAAAGGTCACTCATCTAGTAATGCATTGAGATAAAGTGTGGCATAGGCCAGATCTCCTTCTTTAACTGTTTCAAGTATTACTATTAAACTTTGAATTTACATATGCTTGTTATTAAGCTTGTGATCATCTTGGGTTACCGATACCGTTTACCAGAGAGCCATGTTTCATTGGTAATCCACTAAAGATTTAAATATAAAATTAGTTTACTAACAGCGATAAATCATTAAATGTATAAAAAGAATCACAATTTTTGTAATTTTTCAGCCGGCTATTCATGGAATTTCAGTACTAGATGATTTAATGTTGCCGTGAAAAACCGAGTCATAACTTTTTTTTTTTTTTTTTTTTTTTTTTTTTGAAATATTTCACTTTTTATGAGAGGTTCACTGAATTTTTTAATCATCCTTAAAGTTTAATTACACAGTTTTTTGAAAATTATTTATTTTCCCGAGCAATATTTGATTATAATATAAATATAGATGAATATCTATTCGCTTTAGAAATCTTGAAACTACATTCAATCATTTTAATTTTTATTTTTCCTAATAGTTACACGCTTTTCTATTTTTTCATTTCAGAATTCACTTACTCCGAATTAAATTAAGCATTTGAGTATTTTTTTTAATTAAAAATTACGATTTTGGACCCTGAAATTCGTGAAGGTATATAAAGTTGCTTGGAAATTGCCAATTTGAGAAAAAAAAGAAGATGATGATTCTCGATAAGCCAAAGGTGTTGATGCTTTGCAATACATCGAAAGATTTCCCAGAAATATGTAAATACGAGGAAATTTTCGAGATGGTGCCTTACCATGCAACCAGTAAGGACCAGATTTATCTAGATTTTGCCGACAAATACAACGACTTTGATGCCATTTATGCGGGCTGGGCAGGACTAGCACCATTCACTAAATTTGACAAGCAACTTGTTGATTGGATTGCTAAACACAATAAAAGAAAGTTAAAGATTGTGTCATTTGCATCTGTAGGCTATGACGGTCATGATTTGCCATATTTGAAAGACAACTCGATATACCTCACGAATGTTCCATCGTTTGCATCCAAGAGTTGCGAAGATGTGGCTGATACTGCTTTGTACTTGACTTTGAACACATTCAGAGATTTCAATTTGTTCAGCAGCAAGATCAGACAGTACAAGAACACAGCGAAGACCAGAAAAGAATTACATTTCAACGTAGACAAGGAAGATACCGAGTTTCCATTTGGCCATTTTGCCAACGGTAAGGAGATAAATAGTCCTAAAGATAAAAACTGCTGTATTCTCGGGTTTGGTGAAATTGGCAGGGCTATTGCTAGAAGATGTAACGCGCTCGGGATGAAAATCCACTACTACAAGTCGAAGCCTATCGAGAATTTACAGGCGGAGACCAATAACTTGAATTTCCCAATACAGTACCATAGTCAGATAAAGACCTTTGTGGAGTGCTGCGATTTGTTAGTTTTGTGCGTACCAGGAACAAAAGCAAATCACCATTTGGTTAACAATGAGTTTTTGGACATGTGCACCAAGCCGATTCGAATTGTCAATGTCGGAAGAGGAAATGTGATTGATGAAAAGCAATTGGTGGAAAATTTGGAAAATGGCCGAGTTTTGAGCTGTGGATTAGATGTTTTTGAGAAAGAACCTTTCATCGAGCCGGGCTTGTTGAGTAGGGACGATGCGTTTTTGCTTCCACATGTGGGCTCAAGCACCACAGAAGTCTTTGATATAAGCACTGTGATTGCGCTTGAGCAGATCAAACAGGCGGTAACTGATCAGGAGGCTCCTGAGTTTGCAGTCAACTGATCAACAGAGGGATCCTTGTGGACCCATACTGCATGTGTTTGTGTGTGCTTTTGTGTTGGGTGTTTCTTGTTTGCATATAAATATATATATACTGAATGGATATATTTTATCTACATAATAATTTAGTAGTATTGATGAACGCGATGCTTGTATTGACAGGCTTACGTAAACTCCTAGTTTTATTGACTTATACGATGCTTTTGTAATTCTTTATTGTAGGGATTTATCAGTACGAATATGTAAATAAATAAATAAATATATATATATTCTGATATATATAGTATGAGGTGAGCTATCGCAGGAACAATAACAGATGGTTTGAAATGTTCGTTAGGGAGTATCCACACACACAATTTTTGTTTTTCTTTTTTTTGCATTACTACCTTTTTTTTTCTTAAATGGTGATTCTATTTTTGTTAATACTGCCTGATTTAAATGTTGGAAGCAAATGTCTTTTGGAAAAATGACTGGAGGTCAACTTTCGAACTTCTGATGTTGAAACTGCTTGCCACTTGGGTCATACACGGGACGTAATTTTGTTGTTGATATTCTCTGATAAATGGCTGATAAACAACCATATGTTTAAAACCAACCAAGGACGTTGGGTTGGCTGGCAGCCGACTAGATACTTGGGGCAGTCGAATGGATACTGGGAGCAGTCAGGTTGATACTGGGGATGCTCGACAGTGGAATGAAGACACACCATCTGCGCTGCGTCAAAACGAAGGAAATGCACCTGTTAAGCGCGAGGGAACAGAGTGATGGACACGAATATGGAGGGAAATAACTTAGTGGTGGTGGTCATCTTCGGATGGGACACCGCACTCGTTCAACTTGTAGACGGAACCACATTCCCAACATCTGGAAACCTTTTCGTTGGTCAATCTCATCCATTGGACCTCATGGGAGTCGGCTGGGGAACCTGTGCAGCCAATGTATCTGTAGTTGTCGTAGGAGTCGACTAAGATAGGGTTGGCAATGGTACCTGTTCTGGAGGAGTCCAAAGGCTTGGAGTCGAAGATGTCGATACCTTCCAACTTACCCAACAATTCAAGTCTTTCCAAACCAGTGGCTTGTTCCAAATCGGTTGGGATGGTTCCTTCCTTGGCGGCCTTACCGATCAAGGAGTCCTTGTCGACGACTTCTTGCAAACTGTGTGCTGTCTTGGTTGGGGTAGAGTTGAACACCACTCTGGCGGTGGAAAAGTGCATACGTGGGGCTTGGAAGGCCTGTTTTCTGGCTAAGTTTCTCAAGGCAAACATTGTGGGGCTATCTGAAGGGTTTATTAATACTTTATTGATATCTATAGATCAATTTGGCGTTATATCCGTCAAAATCTGTAAAATTACTAGGTAATATGAGTGGATGCTACTGATTGGGCTCGATAGATATACTTAGTGGCTTTTCTTTTTTTTTCTTACAATAAAAAAAATAGTGTCTGCTTATATCTTAGAATGAAAAAATTTTTTTTCTTCTGGTTCGCGTCTGCGCTTTTTTTTTTCAGTTTAAAGCAGTGAATATTCATTTAGGCAAACCAGCCAGTAAAAACGACTTACGAATTTGGGTGGCCTTATAGAGTAGAAATATACGCTTGAAAACTGGGTGATCAGTGATTAAATGGGGCTCAACGAGTAATTGGGAGGTTTGAAATGTTCATAGTTTAACATAATGTTGGATAATTGTCAAATATCAACGCAAAAAACAGTAGAATTGATAATAATTAGTAGAAACCAGCAGAAAATAATAGCAGCCAGTAATAACACTAATAAGAAAACAGATAATAATGATTTTTTCCTGGCCGCTGATTGGTCGTTTATCTGCAGGAACTTCCGGACTGGAAATTTGATTTTTATTCCGGTTTTAAAATATCCGACACGGTATACACGGGCACATAATATATTTATGCCCTCCGGTTTAGCACGTGTATACACGTGATGAATTTCCGGACGAAACTTTTTTTTTAATTTTTTGGATAATTTCTCTGATTGTTAATATTCCGGTTTTTCGCACGAATTCTCATTTTTTTTTTTTTCAGCTTCCAATGTTTTACTTGTCAGTTTGAACAAATTTTAGCTTCTTCTTCAGATAGAATGCCAAAAGAACCACTGCGGTAAAAGTAAATTTACTATTGTGACGCAAAAATTATCATATCCGGTGTACGGATGCATGTCTTTTGTAAAGACTCAAGTACAGAAGAACCAGGATAAGTGAAATTTCGTGTTGAACAAAAAAAACTTGAGACGACAGCATAAGCTGGGACGCGAAGACGAACGAAATTTTCGGGGCATTGGTGGGCGATTATAGGTTTAGCGGGCGGACAGGTGTAGGGTGCGGATGAAAGATGGTGGGCAAGTGAGCCAGGCCCAGGGAGTGTCTACGATAATTGTAGGTGCGCTGTCGATTCATACTGTTTCTGGGCTATGCGGTGCGCACTCTCCTTTGCTCTGTAGAACAGCACCGCCTGGGGGCAGCCCAGCTGGAGATTTTATTCGGGTGTTAGCTGGGGGACTGCAGCCTGCACTGGGCGTTGTTCAGCATTTGCAAGCAAACAATTGAAAAAATTTTTTTCGTTTTTTTCATCTACGCAAAATAAGAAAAATAGCTGGATAAAAAAAAATTTTTTCAAGTATAGAATCGATATAGTCCTACTTACTCTCTCTTATTCACTCGACTTTTTTTCACTTACAGTCTTTCTAAACACCAGTATAGTGTAAATAATACCTAAAGTATAATGTATGTTTAGCTTGAAATGATGATTTGATATAGCAGGGGTATCCAGCGATAGCAGCGGGACGTTTTTGAATGAATATCGAGGTCCAGACCATTGAATGGCTTAAAATCTGGACTGTATCCAGCAGAAATATGGGTTGCAATCAGCGATGATAAATAGTACCATCAGTTAATAGTTATATTGGTTCTGGGAATTCAGATGTTTTTGATATATATGTTTGTTTTTTGAGCATTTTGGGCATTTTGGTGTTTGATAACCATTTTGATTTTTCCACAATATTTTTGATGAAAATTATATGAGCATTTAATTAGTTGGTGGTTATTTGTTTGCAATTTACATTGATAATCGTGCTTTGTTGACCACAGTAAAATTGTTATATTTGAAGACCAGTTATTTCAGGATGTGAAATCATGTGCAGAACAAAACAGCCCGCAACGTCTAAGCAAAAACCCTTTCTGATACATTTTTTTGCGAAACTCCTACTAACATTCGTTTTCTAGTTTATTGATCCAAAATGCCAAAAAAGAGAGCTTCCAACGGTAGAAACAAGAAGGGTAGAGGTCACGTTAACCCAGTCAGATGTCTTAACTGTTCCAGATGTGTTCCAAAGGACAAGGCCATCAAGAGAATCACTGTCAGAAACATTGTTGAAGCTGCTGCCGTCAGAGACATGAGCGAAGCCTCCGTCTACGCCGAGTACGCCTTGCCAAAATTATACAACAAATTGCACTACTGTGTCTCCTGTGCTATTCACTCCAGAATCGTCAGAGTCAGATCCAGAAGCGACAGAAGAATCAGAGCTCCTCCATCTAGACAAAGATTCAACCGTGAAAAGAAGGTCAGCCCTGCCGATGCTGCCAAGAAGGCTTTGGCTTAAACACCCAGTTTATATGAATATAAGTAATATTGATATGATTTATTAGTTGTTTGTAGAAATCAATAAGTTGTAGAAACCAATAAGCTCTATAAAAATTGGCTATTATTCTCCTTCTGGAAATCACCTAGTTATCATTTACCAGTCTCTTAAATGGCTTACACGTGAGAAGCATCGTGATAAGTATCTCGATAGCCATCACTGTGCGCTTTGATATGTGTGTTTTTGAATTCAGCATTCTAGATGGCAAATACGAGGACATACACTATAAACCATACTGTAATTATTTACGCAAGCATAATCTTGAATTTGCTTATTATGACTACCTGCTAGCGACCTAGCAAATCTATTATTTCACATTATAAATTCAGTTCTAACATTCAACATAAAGTTTACATTATCAACTTCTAAGAAAGAAATGAGGAAGTGAGAAATATCCAACACGAGTATGTATTTTGAAAAAAAAAAAAAAAAATCAAATATTCAAGCTATATTTAAAAGCCAAAAACAGCAGACGAAATTAGAAATAAACACACAAATATGGTCATATCTAACGAAATGAAATAATAATGTTATACCCACAGAATAATTAAAAAAAAGATATTAATGGTCTGCAATTTTTGTATTTTCCATTTTGTTATTTTTATAATCATTTTTTTTAAATTGTTCATCATTGAAAAATATGAAACATTTATTTTCTTTATTTATCATGTAATTTTCTAAGTTCCAGCTACTAACACTTCTTAATCCAAAGGGATACGCATAAATAAATTGTACAAATTCTTGACCGTCCATCTGGCAAATATCTAACTTTGAAATACAATTATCATTTTTTTCAAACTGTAAAATATCGCAAGTTGGAAAAGCGGTTCTGCTTGACACAGAAACAACAGTTTCGTTATTCAAATTGACTATATTTTTAGTATTATTATACTCAAACTTGAATTTTCTGTTAAATCTTTTAATCAAATCTCCTATGCATTTATCGTTCTCAATATCCAAAGAGTTATAAATATCTTCCCAATTCATGAGAACTGATAAAATAGCAACAGAATATCTCATGGATTTAGGTAGTTTCAAACATGTCTCCTTAGTAGGAATAGCTGGATACCAAATGCAAAAAGGTTTATATTTCTCTATTAAAGTCTCATCAATAATATCATTCATTATTAAACAAGAAACAGCTGTTTTGTAGCTGTTAGCCGAAAAAAAATCTTTTGCTAAGACATATTTAGAAAACTTCAATGAATAAATGCAACCTCTGCAAACACAACCTTTAATATAATTATACTCTAGGAAATCATTATTGAAATTTAATTCAAAATTCTCGACATTTCCCAAATAAGCTGCTACGCCTAACTCGATGAAAGACATTTTTTTGAATAACCATTTTTAAGTTAAAAATTTTTCTACTATTTGTATCATAACCGAAAATAAAACCATATCATCGTGAAAATTTGGAATTTTCACTAATTTTATAATGAGAAACATTTGCAAAAAAAACAGGAATTTCTTTGTTGGATGACATAATCTAATATATTTATTTTTTTTGCAGCATTTTTCAAGATGACATAATCTAATTTATTTTGAGGGTTTACATTTTTATAGATCACATAATCTTTTTCAAAAAGTCCTTTTTAATATTTTTTAATTCCAAAATTCAATATATATATCTTTATAACGAACTTGGTTCTTCAGTACTTTTCAATTTTGGAATAATAATTTAAGATCCTTAGATAATCAGATATTAAATAAAAAAATGTCTTATGATTCAGTTAAATTTAGAATCAAAGTCGATCCTTTGTATGCTTTAAGTGTTATTAAGAGCAACGAATATTCTGATTATCAAAAACTGTTTGCTCAATCAAAATTGGTTTCTATAGGAATAATAAATTATCATCACATACGATATTATGGCTTAGAGGATTTTTATATGTTCAACCCTTCTTGGGGTCTTTGTGATAATATCTTAAAGAATTGTATGAGTTCAGCAATAAAATCCGTCCTTTTAGCCTGTATTGTTTTCAAATATAATCTGTCATTTTTCAAATACAGGAGTTTAGATTTTGAAATTTATTATGAATATGCTATTAAGTTTGGCAATCAAGAAGTTTTGGATTGGTTGTGTGAAGAGCCAACATGTAAGGACAAAGGATTTAAAAACAAAGAGATCTCATTTGATTATTCTTTGTTTATTACTTACAGTTGTCTGCCTTCAAAACATGATGACATATTTTATTATACATATTAATAAGATAGAAAACAGAACTATTTTGTTTATTTTGATATTTGTATTTTTTAGTTAATTGATTAATTTTACATCACGAGTATAGATTGAGTACGAAAAACAGAAATACTATAGAACTTAACGATTTTAATTCAAAAGTTCATCTAAGTTCGCGGACCATTTTATGGCAATTGGTTAGTTATCATAATACCAAAGATCCATATACTCTCCCGAAGCAATTTTATCGTAGTCCCTTAATTTAAAATCTTCATCATTGCAAAACTCAAAAAAATGGAAATCTTTTTCAACAATATAATTGTCTATGTTCCAGCTGCTAATACATCGTAATCCAAAGGGATAACCATGTTTAAACTCCAATGCTCCTCCCCATCGAAAGCGCACTTCTGTTAGCTCTGATATTATGCCAGAACTTTTCTCAAATTGCAAAATCTCACAAGACCAAAAATCTTTTTTGCTTGGTAATGATAGTACGGTCTCATTAGCCAAATCAACTAAATTTTTAGTATCACTATAATCAAACTTGAATTTTCTGTTAAATCTTTTGATCAAATCCCCTATGAATTTATCGTTTTCAATATCCAAAGAGTTATAGATATCTTCCCAATTCATAAGAATAGATAAAATAGCAACAGAATATTTCATGGATTTTGGTAGTTTCAAACATGTCTCCTTAGTAGGAACAAATGGGTACCAAATGCAAAAAGGTTTATATTTCTCTATTAAAGTCTCATCAATAATATCATTCATTATTAAACAAGAAACAGCTGTTTTGTAGCTGTTAGCCGAAAAAAAATCTTTTGCTAAGACATATTTAGAAAACTTCAATGAATAAATGCAACCTCTGCAAACACAACCTTTAATATAATTATACTCTAGGAAATCATTATTGAAATTTAATTCAAAATTCTCGACATTTCCCAAATAAGCTGCTACGCCTAACTCGATGAAAGACATTTTTTTGAAAAATCAATCGTAAACTATAGAATTTCTACTGTATATATCAAAACCAAAAGAAAGACTATAGTTCTGTTAAGACTAGGCATTTTCAGTAGTTTTATAATAGGAAATATTTGCAAAAAAAGTAATTTTTTTGTGATCTGTGGATGACATAATCTAATCTTTTTTTGTAGCATTTTTTCAGATTACATAATCTGATTTTTTTTCGAAAATTTGCATCTTTTTAGATTATATAATCTTTTTTCAGAAATATTCTTTTTCATGATTTTTTATGTTCAAACTTTAACACATATATATCTACATCTAAATCAACATTTATATATACATATTTAATTTATAATGAACTTGTTTTTTTAATATCTCTTAATTTTCATATCTTGA
>JASTVB010000103.1:0-18678 GCA_031125705.1 Saccharomycopsis babjevae | reverse complement strand
AAAAAAAAAAAAAAAAAAAAAAAAAAAAAAAAAAAAAAAAAAAAAAAAAAAAAAAAAAAAAAAAAAAAAAAAAAGCTTTGCGGCATACAGAAATATAAAAATGCTCAGAGTAGATACGTTAAATTTATTTTGGTTACAACTAATCATTTAAAACACATGGATATAGATATTATTTACCAATTTTGCTATCTTTATATAACTCTTCCGCGATCAACTCCAATTGCAGTAAATCCATATAGTCTAGCATCTGATCATCTCCATCTTTTGTATCCTCTTCTTCAATATTTAATTTTTCGAAGGATATATCTTCCTTTTGGATTCCATTAACAATAATGTTAAATTCATGACTCAAATATCTCAAATTACTATTATTAAAGTCTCTGTTATTTATATTTTTGATGAGATAATTTAGTAAATCATTGAACCAAATAATATTGTAGATATAATAATTAGGATGCTTCCTAAATAATTCTCTAATAATGAATAATAGTTCAATTACTTTTTTAAATCCATATCGTAAACAATAATAAGTATCTTCTAATGATTTCTTGATGATCAGAAAATTTCTGTACAAAGGATATACTAATGATCGTTTAATTAATGTTAATAATAGGGACTTTAAATTGGTCAATTGAGGTTTAACTGTCCCATTAATTTTTTTTGTCTCATTAGTATATTTAGTCGAGACGGCTACGAATAGGTTATCTTGAACGTCATTGCTTGTAAATTTACTTCTTGTTCTAATGTCTTCGTCACTTATAACAATTTTATTATCAAGATATGCTGTTTGAGGCATAATTTTACCTATAAGCCATGCAGAATCGACGTTGTCTTCCCCATTATTCACTCTCAAGTTTAGATTATACGAATATATCATTGACACTATCAAATAATAAACCTCATCAATATTTACTTCATCATAGGATTTATTGGCTTTAGGCAAGTCTATCATTAGCTTTTTAACTTCCTTGGAATATGTAAAAGAAGGAACACTAGAGTCGGAATTTACTGATTGCCATTTTATAAATTTCAGTCTTGTTGGATTTTTAAAATCAATAGCCGACTTAAGAATAGAATACTCGTAATTATCTTCGTCCATGGAACCATATTTTTCTAGTAAATAATTACTGATATAGAAATCTTCATCGAATTTATAATTTTGTTGAACTTGTCTTTCAACAATTCTTTCATTCTCGTTTAAAATCTCAGGATTTGTTAATTCATTAATATCATTACCACCATCTACTAAGGAATTCCCTACCAAAGTATCGTACAAATTATTGAACCCATATTTTGTTGATGATACATTATCTGTGCTGATTTCTTGCTTGAACTGCCATGAGAATTCAGTATTTGTACTCTTTTCATAATTTTCTATGTATTCCTTTATATCATTAGTTGTCAACGATGGGTCTTTAATATCTATTTCTTCAATAAATTTGGTCTTTTGATCACCGATATTTTTTTTGCTATTCTCTCCGTTTGGTATTTTAACTTCGATGGCATTTGACATTAATTTATGTGTGAAATCCAAATCTGTAAAGTTTTGTGACTCGATTTCCTTTGGTAGCCTAATAACTAGTAGCTCCTTATCAATATCATAATAGATATGTCTCCTCTTAACAATTTCTGCGCCATTAACATCAGTATCTGGTAAATCATCTTCATTCAACAAGTTTTCATTAAACTTTAATCTAAGGTAATAGGGATTCAAATAAACTATTAATATTTGATTATTAATAGAAATTTCTAGAGATTTGTTATTAAATTTCAAGTTTGGAATTCTAATTTTTAAAACCACGCATTCTTTATCTTGGTCAAGTTCGAAATAAGGAACCAACATTTTTGTTATCAACAAAACTTTGGTTTTTTTATTACTATTAAAAAGTTGTATGTTATTCTAGTTGTAACTTGAAATCCATCGACATTTTGGCTGCAGTTTTCAATCATCTAAAATGCAAGAAAAAAAATTAAAAAAAAAATATACAAAGTATTTTCATATATATTAAAGGTTTATGTTATGAAATTCCAAAATTCCAGAAACATTGACAAGTGCAAAATCGCCTCTCGTAACTTCATGTTATACAAACTTACAATTATTCATATAAAATCATTTAATTTCAATATCATATTTTTGGTTTTTTTTGTTAGTTTTTTAAAAAATGTTTTATATATACTTCTCAATAATATAAACTAATGTACAAAGAATTAAATATGAGTGGCAATTAAACATTGAATTTGTATTCAACTTTGTTTCAACTTTCCTGTATCACAGTATATGCCAAATAAATAAGCAAATCTTATCACCATTAAATCAATTGCCATGTTAATACTATCTACGGCTAAGTCGACTTTAGAACCACTAACTTCATGCCATGAAATTGGAATTTCTTCCACAATAATTGATTTTCTGATGGCTATAATTAATACTTCCACGTCAAAAATCCATCTTTCATTGTGCATATAAGGAAATATCTCCCTGATAGCCGATTTGTTAAATAACTTGAAACCGCATTGCGTATCCTTTACCTCTCTAATTCCAAAAATATACAACAATGTATGAAGGGAGTACATCAAAAAATTTCTAATAAACGATCTTTTAACAACACTATCTGTATTCACCATGTGAGCTCTAGATCCTACTGCCACAACTGGTACTTCTTCGACATTGGACTCTTTTTGATGTTTCTCTATTCCTTTAATTAATTTTGTGACATCTGAAAATTTGGAGGCACCATCGGCATCTGCAAATATTGAGTATTTACCTCTGGTGAATTGCAATCCATGGGTTACCGCACCACCCTTCCCTCTATTTTTAGCTAATTTAACAGCTCTGAAAACACCTGGCTTTAGCTTATAATCGTAAGCTAAATTCAAAGCATAGTTAAAAGTGTTATCTTTTGAACCATCATCAATTATCAAAAATTCAACCTTATTTTTAAGCAGAAACTCATTAGAGATGAATCCAACTGCCTCATCAAGCATAACCTTCAATCTGCTTACCTCATTGTAACATGGAATTACAACACTCAACAAGATTTCTCCATCAGAGTCGCTGTTTCTATCTGGTAAAGGTAATAACTCAGAAAATACTCCCTTTTTGTCAGTGGTGGTTATATATGATAATTCAGACTTGAAAGGCTTTCTAGGAACATGCGCTAATAGCTTGACGACACTATATAAGACTAGAAGACCTATAATACAAATAGCTGTCAAGGATATAGCTATTTCGGCTAATGAAAACATATTATATGTAGAGAACAAAGTTATAATAATTCTAAACTTACTTCTTCCAAATCAATTATCCAAAAATATACAGAATCCTACAACTTGTAAATAGAAATGAGGATATGTAAATAGTTTTATTCTACGCTATCGATAAAACTAATCAGTTTTGATTCAATAATTTCAACATTTTTCTTTCGTTATTTTTTTTTGTCGTAATGTGTCTTCTAATTTTTTTGTTTATAATTTACAAAATTCCGTCTGCTAAATTTATTTTTAGCTTATTTTTTCAACATGCATAATTTCCAAATTTGATTTCTGTTCATCTTTAAACATTCTAAATTTGGCCGATGCCAATATCTACATGTAGGACAATTCTTTTTTGAAGACTGTGCCGCCTCCTTAAATATCTCGTTTTAAACATATTTTTGTATACGAATTAATCTAAACATAGTCAAACTTCACTTAGATATGTAGAATCGTACGTACGCAAATCAAAGTTAATGAAAAGACATTGAAAAAAAAAATAAAAAAAAAAAAAAAAATAAAAAAAAAAACAGCTTTCTCTTGCCTAGCAAAATTCTCTTTCTGATAATTCGAAGGCAAAAAAGGAAAAAAAATAGCTGATAACGATGAAAGCTAATTATCCTAAAGTTTCGCAAAACTAGTCTCTAAAATAATTCCTCTTTTTTCAATCGTTTTTGAATCAAACGATCACGTTTTATTAAACCTTCTAGTGCTTTCTTATTAGAAAACAAACTTATTATAAATCTTATTGAGTTTGCCTTGTAACTATAACTTTCCAACATCCCCATTGCATTTAAAAATAAATCTGGATTGTTGAATCGTTCTTTGTTATTCGCTTCAAGTTTCAAAAGCAGCCTCATAGAGTTTTTAGGCTTCAATACCATATTTCTGATATGATATATAATTCTTATATCGATTGAATCTTGAAGCTTCTGAAATTCTGGCGCGTCCTTAAGAACAGGAATTAGTCTTTCTTGAATATAAGAGTCTTTCATATTTCCTTCATACTGATCAATGTGAAATGCTCCATCTTTTTTCTCGTCATCCATATGCATCTCACCATCTATCGTAGTGTATTCATTAAATTTAGTATCATCTTTCACGCTTTCTGTGATTGAAACCTTATAATCCGTTGGTTCTAAATCATTATAAAGTGCTTTATCGGTGAAAGCTGATCTTTTTGTAGTGAAAAATGGATTGTATTTTAAAAGAAGCCTCGAAATGTCAATATTATTTGAGCTCATCATCAATCCTAAGTTAGCTGACATCTCTAAATTTTTAATTTGTTCGCTGGTAACGTTAAAACTGTTACTATCTTTTTCATTCGTGGTATTTTTATTGTTACTGTTATTATTATTGTGATTTTCATCATTAGCACTATTTTTATTTTCCGCCTCATTATAAGTATTAGCAACATCAACATTACTTTCACTAATATTATCATTATCGTAAATCATATTGTCCTTGTTTTGAATATCGTAAGTATTATCATCAGTAAAATCAGCATCTAAGCTGTTATTAATAATAGATGCATCCCTAAGATCCTTCTGCATCTCCCCATCTGTTTCTCCATTTTTGTGAACGTCGGAAAAGTTTTCATCAAGCTCGTTACCCAAACCTCTGTGGTCATCAGTCCTAGACATATCTACTTGCTTTACTAATGAATTTTTACCCAGATTTCGTGATTCCATTAAGCTTTCAATAGGAACTCTTTCCACATTGATATATATTTCGATAGAATTAGGAATACAAAAACTGGTAGGATTACCATCAGCGTCTAATGAGACATCCCATTCAAATTCATCTAAAATTTCTAATCCCTCATCCGTCGAACTAAGAAGCCCTAAGACAAAAAAAGCTGTCCCTTTCACACTCCAAACTGGATGACTCTTGAAAATTTCAATAATGAGCTCCATAATGCCAGAATCATTCAACATATTAGTTGCTAACTGTGAGGTCCCGATATGCCCGACAGCCCAAAGACAACTCTTTAATTTTAGCAGATGAAACTCAGTTATCTCTAATAACGATAATTCACGAATAGTACTTACAAATTCTTCAAAATGTCCGGATTGTTGCAATAATGCTATACCTGATTGTGTTTTCGCAAGCTCGCCGTAAAAATGATGAGGAAAAATACTTTTTGAATTGATCTCCTTATCTTCATCTTTGTTTCTATTGGTATCATCAAGCTTATACTGAAGTGCGGCAGTATCGTTAAATAAGAAATTGCCAGAAGTTGCTGTAGTCTTGTTATTCAATCTAAAAGGTGAGTATTCTTCAAGTAAATAGTTTTCAATCTCAAATACATATAAGTCGTTTTTGGAAACATACCACTCCTCCATCTCTCTATCTATAATATTTAACTCTAGTAAATAATCAAATCCGATAGGGGTAGATAAAAATCTAAGCATGAGAGGAGCACCCACGTCGCCTAATTGGTCCAAGGTTGGTTTATACTTAACCACTTCGGTAATATTAATTGGATCAACACAATACGTGTCTAAAATTCTCACAGCGACATCACAGACAGAAATATTTCTGTCATATAATTGATTAATAAGCATATTAAATGCCCACCTTGAACAACTCTGTGATTGCGAATTTGATAAAACAACACTCAAATGTTCTGTCAACAAAACACGGACAGATTTTCCAATAGCTGTTGTTAGTGCAAACCCAAAAATTACTCTTAATGGACTCGAAATATTATAATCAAACTCACCGAGCAGCAAAAGAATCAAGTCATCTCGTTTATTCGAATGAATAATATTCATAAGTAAGGTAAAAAACTTCCATTTCTGCAAAAGCGAGAGTCCAATTGTTGATTTACTCAAAACCCCCAACATTTTAAAATAGCCAGCACTAAGTGTACTTTTCAAGTTCTTTATACTGAATATTGGATTTTCGGTCACAAATCCGCTGTTTTCATCAATTTGAGAAAGACACTCAGCAATTTGAGGTAAAATTTTGTTTGATGAAAAAAATGTAATTCCCTCTTTATGTGACATTAAAGTTTCGAAAAGCTCTACCCCAGTGTTAATGTATTTTTGTGAATCTTTGCTTCTTTTTAGAATAATAAATTTTCTTTTGAATGGTCTAAAAAATGATAGAATTTTTTTTAAAAATTTATATTGAGTCTTTAATAGATCTTCGAATATCGAAGGGTTCCTTAGGGGACCTTTCACCAATTCTAAAATAATATCCCATTTCCAGTCAACAAATTTCTTTGTCAAAAGAACTTTGGTATCTTCAATCATCTTTCTCAACTGAACATCATCTATACTTGAATTTATAATGGAAATGATATTTTTGTTATATGTCTCGTATGGTTTGAAAATATCATTGGAAATGTTGAATGTTGTTTTATTTTTATACAACTTTTCTGTCATTTTATCTACTTGGAAGACAGCAGTTTGAAAGGGTTTACTGCAACTTTGATTCACAGAAAACTCAAAATAAGTTTGCCATTGCTTAATGGGAAGCAATTGGACCGAATATTGATACAACTCCGTCAATAAAAATGTGGCTTTTCTTCTATTAATTTCATCTTTACTCACATTTATAATATTTGTAACTTGTTCAACTAAACCACATTTTAAGAAAATGTTCAACAATAAAGCAACATAGTGATTAATAATAAAACTTTTCTTTGAATCATTGTAAATATTTAAACCTGAATTTTTATTGTTCGTGTGATTCTTTGTGTTATTATTGATTTGTGAAAACCTTTTATAATTTGAGTTGATTGGAGCGATATTAGAATTCAGATTCAACCATGGTAAAGTTCTAATTTTTAGAACATCAAAAAAAATATCCATTAGAATGTCTCTCAAAGCAGGAATATTGTACGATAAACTGGATATTAAAGTCTTCAAAATTTCGAAGTTGTTAACTGAAAAAGCTATTAGTCCAGGCCATGTTTTAAGAAAACTTGATAAAATAAATGCACTATTATGCAATTTTTCTATATTTACATGAGGCCTTGTTGATTTTTTGGTCTTATCACCTGGAATCATGATTGCCGAATTTTTATCAGGCAAGTTGTTAAAGTTATTGACAAAATAATATACTATCTGTCCAAGCTCTTCACCATTTCTTAAAAACTTTCTATTTTGCGGATTATCCAAAATTCTAATAATAACCATACAATACATGCAAGCCAAATATGGTGATCCATCAAAAATAATGCGCATAATTGGTTTCATTCCATTTGCTTCATAGATTAGTTGAGGGTAAACTAAAAGCAATTCACATAAAGTTTCTGATATTACATCGCTCAAACTATCTTCATCCTCGCCGTTAATATTAACTAATGCAACAAGAGTCTTGGCCAATCCAAGAGATAATTCAAATACGCCATTAGGGATGTCAATGTAATGGCGCACCAATTTGAGTGCTTGTTCTCTCTCCAGGGTAAACTCTTTAGATTTCATTAAAGATGATATTATAAAAAAATGAATCCGAAGACCTCCGCTGCTGGTATTAATACCAGCCGGAGTTTCATCCATACTGGCAATATTCGTTGCAGCATTTCCATCATCTGCAGCTTTGTGTTTGTTCAGATCGTCATAAACATTGTGAGCAGAAACAGTGCTGTTTCCTGTTGGATTATTCTCCTGAATATCTTTATTGTAATCATTATGAAGCAGTCCAGTTTGGTCTATTAAACTGCTGCAAGCATTCATTTCTAATATCGAGTTATCATCACGTAAAGTAGTACTGTAGTTATCAATTCCGGCACTAGTCTTAGTGTTATTATGGATATTGGTTAAACATTCGTTATTAATATTACTAGAATCGAAATTAGTTTCGAAGTTATCATCCGCATTAATATTAGAATCAACTGTATTTTTATTTATACAACCAAAAGCACTGATGTCAGCCTCGGAACTTGCATTATTTCTTATGTTAGATCCTACATTTGTGTGTGTATTATTCTCTTTATTAATATTACTAGCATCGATTAAGTCAATACCTCTTACTAATTTTCTCAAAGCATCAACATCCTGTATGGCATAACGAGCTATTCGATAGCCACAAGCAATAACTTCTGAGGACTCGCTGAGTAGTAAAAGCTGGATTCTATGGCCCAAAATCCCCAATTCTAGATCCTGAATTATCTCGGGAAAATCCTTAAATAACTGCACTAGCTGATTAGATTTGTCAATGTAAAACTTGTTTTCTTTATTCCTTTCACCCAATGATTGTAGCAAATCACTCAAGAGCCATGTTGTCCTCGTTGTGGAGCCTTTATCAATATTATTGGGGATACTGTTTCCAACAAAAGCCATTATCTTTGTTAAGCCAAAAATATAAAAGCTATGGACTTTGTTTATGATTCAATCTATTACTTTGTATGATTTCCGGAATATTCAACTTCTGAATAATCCATTTAGGTTTAATAAATCAGCATACACTGTAAAAAAAAGGGAAGCTTCTTAAACATGATCCAGCATGATATTCATGACTAAAAAAATATTATGTCACGTGCAGCACGTGCTTTAAACCAATAATTAACGTTAATGATTTGCTTATTTTGACCAATTAATATAATTGAAAACGTTTTTGGAACATTTTTTATTTCCACTTGAGATTTACTGAGGCTTTTTATCTATGGTTGAAACTCTTTGTAATTTAATTTTGTTTTTATCTGATTTTCAAAAGGTTTACATACTGTTTTTTCCTTTTTCCTGCTATGTTTGAGCTAAATTTCACTTTATAATTCTTGTGGTTTTGCTTTTGCATCTTTTTGGGTAATCATTTGAGCTAAAAGCTTTGGCTTTTGCCAAATTTGTGTTCATTTTTCTTTTTATTACTGAATTAGATTTTGAAATGCTGAGAAATTACTCTCTTTTAATACGGATTTTTGTTGAAGAAACGCAAATTGTAAATTCCCATTATTGTTACATGTTTTCTAAATTTCAGCTCACTAGATTCGCTTATTAAGAAAAATTGTATTTCGGTTTTTTCATCAAACTTAGAATTCAGTATTAGAACTCGCTTATCTAGTTTTATAGACCTTTTCAAAACAAGAAATTAGTCGGATTCAAACAATCTTCATGTTAAAAATTCATAAATATTTGATTTTCAGTGCTGCACAACCGTTGCATTTCATATCTCCAAAAATTGCCCAATGACAACACAGAAAAATAATAGCGTAAGAAAAATTAAAACATTAAAAAAATTTTTTCTATTTCATATGAGATTAAAAAATAAAAGGTAATAGCTGTTGTATGATTGATAGAGTCAGTAAATACTTTGAGTGTTTAACTATTAGTTTCAATTCTTGTGAATACTTAGCTGAACCATTTGAAACTTTCATAATTAATTATTGATAAAATAGAATTCTAAGATGTCTGTTTCTTTATGGAGAACTATTAAGAACGCCTACCAAGTTGGGTTGAAACGTTACGCATGGCAAGTTGCTACTTTGGGTGATGCGAAATCTGGTACATACATTGGTACTGATGATTTCGGTAATAAGTTTTATGAAACCCACAACCCAGAAGAAATCCATTTGAGAACAAGATGGGTTGAATATCAGAAATGGGGAATGGATATGTCTCAAGTTGAACCAGGCTGGCATTACTGGTTAGCTTACGGTACACAAACCCCACCTAATAAGCTAACCGAAGCTGAAAAGAGTGTTCGCGCTTACCCTCTCCCAAAAGTTCATAAAGTGAATCTTACTGGTACACCAGGTGCTTATGTATGTTACAATACTGCCAGACCAAAATGTGAATCCTGGGCCCCACAAGTTGCTCAGCGTTAGAAAGTGACAATTTAAAATTTACCATAACATAATAATAGCACCGATATATAAAGAATCCTGAGTACTTCCTTCATAGGGTTATTTAAGTTATTAAAAGGATATAGTATAACAACCCTAGCTGAAAAACACAACCCTTTGAGTATAAAAGAGAGAAAAGTGGCGATTCTATTAATGCGATGATAATTATTCAAGAAGGCAATCACAATATAATACCGTTTTCAATAGTCTAATTTATAGAAGGCCCATGAAAAATAGTTTTATTAAATCACTGGCAATTTTTAATTACTCCAGTCCCATATATTCGGCATACTTTATATCTATAATCCAGGATCAGTCATAAGTTGGCTTCTCATCCACTTCATCATTAATTATATTTACTATTTTACATTTTAAATTAATTATAAATTCAAATAAATATATGAAACTTTATCATTGAACCAAAAAAAAAAAAAAAAAAAAAAAAAATTGTAAATACAAATCAAAGAACTTGAAATCTAAGTATGCAAGAGTTAGCTAGCTTACAGTTGATTAATGTTTTGCTAATCTATATACATTATTATTTTGCTGGTCTTTCTTTGGCAAAAGTGGCTCCGACAATCAAAGGGAAAACAAGCGTAGCATCTGCGTAGACTTTTACACTTGGGGCTTCAGCCTTGATTTTACCCCAAGATACAGCCTCATCTGGTCTAGCACCTGCATCACATCCATCAAACTCTTGACCAGTATTGATATAAACTGCAAAGTCCGCACCGTTTCTCATCAAACAGGCATTGGCAATGTGGTGTTTGATTAAACCACCACCGAGAATAATCATACCAGCATGTGAAGCTTCCATAGACATAGAGTTAATTTTACGGATATCAGCTACAATGTCCACTCTTAATTGTTTTGGAGATGCTTTAAAAGTATGGAAGAATAACATATCGCCAATAGAACCATCAGTCAAACTTGGACAGAAAATTGGTATCTGATTTTTATGAGCCCAGTACAAAACACTACTTTCATCGTTGATTTCTTTACCCAATCTGTCAATGAATGTTGATGGGGTCCAAACTTTATCACTAGCATCAAAAGGAGAACCACCGTTTTTAAAAGCTGCAGCTGCAGCTTCTTCTTGTTCTTCTAACATCTTGTCTAAAATTGGAACAATCCATTCTTCAAATTTACAGTAGTTATCGTTAGGTACTAGCAAGTTACCGATTCTATTCATACCCTTTTCTCTCAATGTAGAACCTCTTAAGCTGAATTCACCCAAGTAAGTTGGGGCTAAGCATTTAATGATATCTTCCTCAATACCACCGGCACTGGCGACCAAAGCACTGACAAATTTGTGTTGCACCAAAAATCTGATAGTTTCCCTTAAGCCAGAACTGATTAAGTTAGAAGTATAACCCATAAAAATGGTGGTTCTTTGATAACCTTCGTCATCGAAAGTACCTTTGAGTTCATGCTCTTCCAATTCAGACTTATGTTTACCTTTCCAGGATCTCATTTGGTTAATGATTTCACAGGCGCGTCCTAAAGCAGATCCTTGAAAACCCATTGTTTTCATATTTTCAACAAGATCTGAAGCACTAATATTATAGGAAGAATCTTTAGAGTAGTCAATACCTTCACATTTGACGAAATCATCTGGGACCGGCACCGATTTCACAAGAACAGCATCAGCTGCCAAATTGGGGAGCTTATCATTAGCATTTGACATTTTCTTTGAATATTTAACCTAAGTAATTTATTTGATCTGATTATTGTTTCACAAGATTAGTCTTAATAAATAATCATGTACTGGGGATTATTGTATTTCATAATATAGATATATGAATATATATATATATATCATATCTTATGAAAAAAAACCTCATGTGAAAAAAAAAAATTTTCAATCATACTTTTTTTTTTCAATGAGAAAAGACTTGAAAAAGAAAAAAGTAAGATTAATCACTGTACATCAAAATATAACAATTAAGCTTCAGTGTATAATGTCGATCCTAAAGATTTCAGAGAAATCAATTTAGATTACATTGCACGGTTTGCCAAGCATGTGCTGAATTTTAATATAGAATTCTAATAAAGCGATTGCATATAAACCAATGTCATGCCAGTTGCAGGATACATATATATGACTTTAAAATTTTCTGCTGGTTCAATGAGTTAATTGAACTTTTAATATTACCCAAAGGTACTAAAAGTTGTTTTTTTTCGCACACTACCAAAGTAATTCAAAGCTGACCCAAGTGATTGACCAAACATTTAGTTTTAAAAAATTAAATTTGAGTAGCCGTCATGAATTCACAAGACACAGCTTTCATCAAGATTTTAATGTCTAACTAAATTTCACTACTCTGACTGTAATGCATTGCAAAGATTTTGACAATAACTATCTGCAAAGCTTATTATTTATGATTTTAGTTTTTATCTGCAGCAAAAATTGATTAAAAATCAATTCCATTTTTGAAATAAATGAACAAACTAAAATAAAAAACAAAACGAACAAAAAAAAACAGAGTTACCTATAAGAAGAAACAATCCGTTCTACTAGAGAGTTATAGAAGTCTATAAGAGTTATGGAAGTTGCATTAGAAGTGAGATCCCATAGCATGTATATCAAATCAAAAAAAGAGTCTAACAGTTTCACATGAAATTTGTGGAGAAATTTTACTCAAGGATAATATGTAATTAATGAAACTGGAGTCAATGCTAATATAAATTGAAAAAAAAAAACGTTGAAAAACGTTATATATTGGCAAAAATAAAATGAAAGGAGAGAGAAAAAGCTGTTATTTCGTCTCTTCCGGAGTTCCTGCAGTAATCAATCGAGCTTTTCTGCACGTATAGAAAAAAAGTGTGAATCATATCATGTGATAGGTTGAAATCCGACATACACAATTTCCACAGTTAAATTATTATATCTAAGTTTATATTAATAGAAAAGCAGCTCAAGGATTTATTATAAATATTTGGACATCTTCTATTTGATTGAGCTTTTTATTTCATTTTTTCCTATTTATTTTTTTATTTTTTTTTTCTGAAGTTTTTCATCGGAGCCATTTTCACAATATTCAAGCTTTACATATCTACTAAGTAACAAGATGTCAAATTTGATAAGTCCAACATTAAAAGTTAACAATGGTGACAAAGTAGCCACTTTTGCAGCAGGATGTTTCTGGGGTGTGGAAAATGTATACCGCAAGCGTTTTGGAGACAGATTCACTGATGCAAAAGTAGGTTTTGCTAACGGTAACTCTTCGGATTATGCTAACCCAAGTTACAAAACAGTTCGTGCCGGTGGTACTGATTATGCCGAAAGCATCCAGATACTGTATGACCCAGAAAAGTTGCTGTTCAGAGAGCTTGTGGAGTTTTTTTTCATTATGCACGACCCAACACATTTGAACCACCAAGGGCCAAACGAGGGCACTCAATATCGTACAGGCGTTTTTGTAAATGACGATGAAGAATTAGCTATTGCAAAAGAGGAATTAGAAAAAGCACAGAAGAAATGGTATCCTAATCACAAAATTGCTTCTGTTATCGAAAAGTTACAAAACTTCTATGATGCTGAGGATTACCATCAAAAGTACTTGATTAAAAACCCAACAGGCTATGAATGTCCTACTCACTTTATTAGAACCACACCAAAACAATAATGGTTTCACTGACATTATATATGCTAAAATTAAAGGTTCTTTCGTTTCTATATTTTTTTATATATCAAAAAAATAATTAATAATTAATATCTTTGTAATGTTAAATTTCTTTTAGTATTGGATTCAAATAGAACAATAAAATTTTGATTTTATTTTTATGCACGTGATATTGCAGAAAATATTAGTGATGTTACTAATTGTGCAATTAACAATATTTTAATTTTATGTTAATCATCATCATATTTCATAACTATAAATAGTTTGCTAGGTCTCGTTCACTTGACTCATTTGGTTTTTTTTAATTTTTTTAAAATATTCGTATAATATGTTTTGAATAATTAATAGGAAAGAACTAATCTTTTAAATTGATTAGTTGATAACAGAAATAAACAGCAGATATCTACAACAGAAAAAATTAAATAAAAAAATGTCTAAGTTAGTGAGTCCAACTATTAAGCATCTTGAAGACAGTAAAATAGCAACGTTTGCGGCTGGCTGTTTCTGGGGGGTTGAGCACATTTATCGTAAACATTTTGGCAATAAAATAATTGATGTGAAGGTTGGTTACGCTAATGGAAACTCACAGGCCTATGATAATCCGACATATAACATAGTTAAGCAAGGCTCTACAGGGTTTGCTGAAGCAGTTCAAGTACTGTATGATCCAAAAGTTGTACTGTATCAACAATTAGTTGAATTTTTCTTTATTATGCATGATCCTACTCATTTAAATCATCAGGGCCCTGATCAAGGTACACAATATAGATCAGGTATATTTGTAAATAATGACTCAGAATTGAAAACTGCCGAATCAGAATTAGAAAAAGCTCAAAAGAAGTGGTATCCTAATCACAAGATTGTTACAATTATTGAAAAATTGCAAAACTTTTATGATGCTGAGGATTATCATCAAAAATATCTTATAAATAATCCTACCGGATATGCTTGTCCAAGTCACTTTATTAGAACTACACCAAAGGCATGAAGGTATGTTGTTGTTTTTTGCTTTTTTTGTACCTATTTTAAATTATCAATTAGGCAGTTCGTGTTTTTTTGTTTTTTTTTTTGATTTCACTTTATGAAACTACTTATCGAAAATATACTCATCTTAAATTTGATATCCCTGAACAATATTAGTATTATTTCTTCTATTAAATGTATATTATATAAAGTGCTGTTGGCTAGTATGTATATTCATTTGCTAAAGCGTTTTAGCCACTGCCACCTCTTCTATTTGCACAAAGAGAATCGTTTAATTTTTCTTCTCTTAGTTTACCTGTTCTATCCACTATTGGCCATTTTCCCCAACCATTCAATCTAATGATCAAGCAAGTTGCATTATCACTACCATTGATAGCCTCTATATAATGGATGACTTCTTCGCTGCATTTTTGAGGGGTTCCTAATCTTTTTCCTCTCAAATTATATGTACTCATAATTAAGTCTGCAACCTCTTGACTGCTACAATTGTCTGTTACACCGTCTGTTAATAAAACTAAGAAACATTCATCTCCGCCTATCTGCCCGATAGTATGCTTTGTAAGTTCTGGACAATGACTTTTCATAAAATTAGAGTTCCCAATTACTAAGGATCTTAATTCTGGCTCAGCTATAACGCCCTGGCTTTTGGCATTATAGTCACCAAATGCACGTGTGTTTGCTAAATTTAAAAATCTTTCTTCTCCAAAAGAATCCATACTGACTAAATTGGTTGAAGCGTTCAATAGTCTTAATCTCTCCACTGGATTATCAGGATGATGTAAAGACGTCAACGAATGGGCAACACCAAACTTGTCTACCAAGATGCATTTCGTATCACCTATCTGAGAAATTGTAAGTTTGGAAACACAATCATCGTTGAAATACAATGAATCGTTCTTAGAATTAGAAAGCAAGCTATAAAGATAAACAGAGGTATTTGTGGATCCACCATTAAATAATATGTCTTCCTTATTAGAAGATTTAATATGAGGATCATTTAGAAGCGTAGGATTGGTCAAAATATGGTAGTCTAATGACAAATAACTAATAAACAATCTTAAGTATAGATCATCTAATTCTTTCATGTTTTCATTTTTAATTTTTTCATATTGCCTATTCACCGACCTTAGCCATTTCTTAAAGTAATTTCCCTTAATTTCATCATTGCATTCTATTTGACTGAAGAATTGTTGGTATTTTATAATAAGTTCCTTTAAATAATCCAACGTGAGATCTTCTTGATGAAAGTTTTCGACATAATTGCTTATGTTATTGCTCAAAAATTTAGAGATGTAAGAACCTCCATGGCCATCAAAAATATTGAAATTGAACACCTGCAAGTAATTATCTTGACTTTCATCATGCTCAAGATTGTCAAAGGAATTTAGATATCTATGTACGGAGTTTGCCGAAATACCCTTGTTGTACGGTAATTTGAGAACCGCTGCACTGTAAGCATCCTCGTTATAATATCTGTTAAGTCTACTAGAATAATGTCCATAATATTGCGTTGATTTGTTCAAAGACACTCGTAGTTTTGGTTGTTTTTTCATAGGAAGATAAGACAGTCCGGCTACATCTAGATAAATGTAATCAGAAATTGTTCTCTTTTGAATCAAAGAGCGAATCATTTTGTATAATGAACAATCAATAACTTTTTTTAAAAAAAAAAACCTTCACTGCCAACAAAATGTCCTCCAAGTATTCCAATCTATCTAATTCCACTAATCCTCGATGTTTTTTTGAATAGTAAATGGGCAAAAGAGTTAAAATGTAGATGGTTTTTGCAATGTCTTCATCTCAAATATTACTAAGGCTTTTTTATTTTATTTTTTTTTCCTGTTTTAAAATAAGACAATCTTTTTTGTATATAGTCTGTTTCTTTTTTTTTATGTGTGTATCGATTTTGATTTCTTTTTTGTTTGAAGCCGTAGTTGAACCCATACTTGAGTTCATCTATCCATAATGTTGTAAACACTTGGGTGGCAGGTTAAAGAACATAATTTTATGATAAAAATTACATTGAATACAATTTTTCTATTGATCAAAGCTTGAAATTTTGTCTCATTGAATATAAGAGAATATAAGAATCGTAATAAATTGACAAATAAACCGAAAGCAGTTTGATGATAGGCTCCCTGTGAGATTGCGAATAAGATTACAACCTCAAACAACATATATATATATATATATATATATATATTAATAAGTAAATGACAAAATTCTAATGAGCAAATTCCTTGGTATTATAATGCTAAGTTACTTTCTACAATATTCTTTCCATCTTTTTGCATACAAAACAAAATAACGTAATACAATAGTAATTTACTAAGACCGAAATTGTCTTCAAGCCAAAAATTTCATTTACTTCATTCAATATAATGCTATTTAGTATATTCTTGATAAGTCAAGTCTCAGAATTTTGTTCTTGCCCGTCATACTTTATCTCTTCCTCATACTCATTTCCAGTCAATTCTTTCATTTCTTTTTGAAGCAGTTGATCCGTACTTTTACTAATGGAGTTCTCATCCACATTTTCAGAGTCACTGCTATGAAATTCATCATCATCTACCTCCATTTTCTCAGCATTATCTTCGTCCTCCTCCTGCTCCTCTTCGGAATCATCATCATCCTCAGCCTTGTTAGTGGTATTTCTATCCGTAGATCTCTCTAGCTTTTTTTGTTTATTTACCAACTTTTTTTCTTTTTTGAGTTGATTGAAAGCATTTAATTCACTATTCAATTCGGGAACAAATTCCTCAAAGCCCATACTATTCAATGCTTCCATAACATCATTAGCAGTGACAACAATTTTATCCTTGCTGAGAGCCACTTGTCTTGCATATTCTCCAATGTAATTCACAAACACGGTTGCCGCTCTTTGCAACGCTAAAGTTGAATCACTTGAAATAATCGCGCTACTGCTCTTATGATCTTGGCTTTCAAATACAGATTTTGCTAGCTTTAAAATAGTTGCTTTTGGATAAATTATATCCTCTATACTAACAAGTCCTTTTTCGCTTGATGAATTTGAACTGTCATTTTTTTTCCATCCCTTAGCAGGCATTTTAGCACTCTATTGATTATCTTTAGCAAACAGTAAAAAATATAAGGTCGAAAGATAAAATTGGTTGCTTATGACAAGTAGATCTGAATCTTTTCTATTCAGGAATCCGATTTTTGAATGTAATTTTATTTCTAAATCAATGATTAATGATTAAATTGATTCTTTCCTTGCATTTCAATTTGAAAAAGATGTGTTAAGCATGACAAGATCAAGAGGAAGATTGATAATGTAATAATGATACTTGAAAAAAAAAAAAAAAACGAACGCGTTTTTCATGTGAAATCCAATACGGATCAACGGTATTTACACGCAAATCCCCACAAATCAATTTTGAATTCTAATCAAAATATGATATAGATCTAACACAGTAACATTTTTATATGTATATTGGAAGACTTTGTTCATATAAGACCAGTCTAATTGACTCATTATACAGATCTATTGACACTATCAAAAAATGGATTGTTGATTGATAAAGATACTTGAAGAATCTTTTATTTATATGGCGCAAACTAAATTATAACCTTAGAGAATTAAAAGCCGGTTTTTAGAAATGGATTATTGGTATTTGAGCATATGCTTTTCTTGGATTGGATTGTGACTTTGTCAGATATTCCACAAATACTTGATTTGGATCAAAGATTTTCAAAATTAAAAAAATTAAAAAAAAAAACGTTACAGACAGGATTCGAACCTGCGCAGGTAAAACCCAATGCCTAACAACTTTTCAATTAAGAACTTAGCAGGGCATCGCCTTAACCACTCGGCCACTGTAACAATAACGAAGTGTTGCTGGAGAAAAAGCGTACTGAATTCAGATTTATGAAAAACTTAGTGGGCCATTATTATTTGTCGTTACTGTTGAGCCAGTATTACCCGTGTCGAGCCAAAATAACCTGTTGACTTTGCAGGGATTCTTGCTCGATATCAGAATCACTATTTACATTAATAGTCAT
>JASTVB010000102.1:0-19866 GCA_031125705.1 Saccharomycopsis babjevae | reverse complement strand
TATTTGTATATTTTTATAGAATATATGTATTATATATGTTTTTTTTTTTTTAGAGAAAAAAATAAAAGAAAAAAAAAAAAAAAAAAAAAAAAAAAAGAGGGGGGGGGGGGGGGGGGGGGGGGGGGGGGGGGGGGCAATGAAGTCAAACACATTAACATTTTTCTTTAACCACAGGAAGACGAAAAACTATATGTTTTTATTCGATAATGTATGACAAAGAAACATCAAATATTGACCTCAAATTCTACAATTACCAAGAATATACTGTTAGGAACTATGAATCAATTATAGATAAAAAGAAGGTGATAATCAACAACACATTAATCGCAACACATTTCAGTAATCCTTATGTTGACTCAAATTCCGATTTGTATCTCAAAACAAGGATAGTTCGAATACCACGAACATATACAGACGAAATGTTTGCTCCACAGTTTTCAACATACATGCCAGGCTTTGAGCCTGCTGCCTTAGTGGATCCTTTGCTGGACAATACTGAAGTGGACCAGGAAGTCGCCACCACGAATTTTTCCAAATTCATACCAAAGGGAAAAACACCTACAAATGAGCTATTTGGGACATCCTCTGTCTCTCCTTTATCAGATTATTTAAGTGATGAGGAGTTTAAAGAAATTATTAACGAGATTAATGGAATGTTGAGGCAAGCGTATAAATCACTCACTTGGTACAACATAATTACGAGAATCTTCCACTTTTTGACATTTCAAATTTTTCAAACGATGGGCATTTTGAAAGATCAAGCATCAGTTACTTTGTATCGATTAGATGATTATATCTCGGAGGTAAACATGACCTTTTTATTCAATAAAAATATCAGAATAATCAGACCCAGTAGGAATGGATATCTTTCGGTATGTTTTTTTTTTTTACATCTCATGTTGTTATATATTACGATGAACTACATTTTAAATTTAATTAGTTTTGCACACTAATAAGTAATTGACATACTAACACTTAAACAGCTTGATTTCGAAATCCCATGTCCCAGGGAATACGACTATCGACAATCAGATAATGTTGTCGCAGTGACACATGATAATGTTCATAATTTCAATTGAATCAATATCAATTTGGCTACCTTTTCTGCGGAGGTTTAAGTCCAAAAACAAGACTAATAATCTTGAAAAGAGCTCAATGCATATTTCAGTTAAAGTTATCTGGTAACTAAAATATTTATTCCGTTTTTGTAAGTTCATGTTGAATTATGAATATTATTATGTGCTAATTAAATTGAACGTGCGCATAATTTTTTTCTTTCTATTTTCTTCAACAACCTTTTAAATTTTTATGGATATATTATTGTAAATGTGCTGTTAAAACAAGATAAAACGATAGTTCTAAGTATATATAAGCAAATTCCCAAGATAATTTAAAGTAAAAGAAAAATCAAGTGTATTTGCTTAATTATTGAAAATTGGCAAAAGTTTATTTAAAAAAAAATAGTTGATCACAATTTTTCAATAAGTTTAGTTTGCTAATCTGTGTTTGGAAAATCAAAAAAATAGTGTTCAAGAAAATCAGAGATCAACAAAAACCACACAAGAAACAATGACAAGTGAATTGCAAAATGCTGATAGATTCTTACAGCTCATGTCAGCAAAGGCTACTGGTATTAAGTATGCAAACAGCTTCAAGGAAGATTTAATTGCCGTCACAAATGCACCTCTTCGATTTCCTAAAAGCATTCTACCAAAAAAGACACCAATGGTAAGAGAAGCTGGCGATAAACAGCCAGATAAATCCGAGGTATTTGATTTAAAATTTAAATCCATTAAACCGCCTTTTAAGTTTGTTGTCGAATTTAAATCTGATTCTCAAAAAACTATTTACGAGGTGAAGGAGACATTGATGAAAGCTGCCATCGCTGAAAATCCAAAACTCGGAGATGTTATTGTCGCTCCATCTCAATTCAAATTAATGCTCAAATCGAAAGTGGTGCATGATTCTGTGTCATTACTGGATCTAGGTTCGGAGAATGAATACTCATTTGTTGTCATGACTACAAAGGCTTCAGAAGATTTACTTGAAAAGGCCAAAAAAGAGAAACAAACAACGGAAGTTCCTATCACAAATATAGATGAATCAGCTAGTAGCCAACTACCAAGAAAACTCGTAATAACAAACCAAATTTGGGAAAAGATTCACGCTGCCATTCGTGATGACTTTCAAGTTGGAGATGCAAATATGGTTATTGATAAATTGAAGAAAGGCTGGGAATTGACTAGATAAATATAAAACAAATAGAAAACTTCAATTTCTTAACTTTTTTCTGCTGAAAATTGATTAAAATCTGAATTGAATCTTTTTTTTTTCCAATTACTCTGTTATTTAATAATTATGATAGTTCAATAAATAAAATTGCTGGTGTATATTTTTAAATATACATATATAACTCTGTGAAATGTGGTTTGCCATTTCCATAGGTTACACATGTAATTACTCACTAATTTATAGTTTTCGTTTTTCATAATTTTTATTCAACGTTTCCAAGATATGCTTTTTTTTCCTTTTTTTTTTTTGTATAAGTTAGCAAGCAATAATTAAATACCAGTATTTCTCATCTAAATCAGTATCATTGTAGAAATTTCTACATATAGAAAACATTCGGCAATGAAATACTTAAAAGGTGATCTTTTAAAAGTGTGCCCTAGTCAGGGAATATTGTTACATTCTTGCAATTGTCATGGCATTTGGGGTGGCGGAATAGCTAGACAGTTGGCCATAAGGTATCCAAAGACATTCAGGTTACATGAGCAGCATTGCTCAAAATTTGAAGATGATCCGAACCAGTTATTGGGAACCTCTCAGCTATTACCCATTGTTGAAGAACAAAATCAAGGAAATGATAAATACATGATCTGTTTATTCACTTCAATTTCTGGAGGAAGTGTTCATAGCGATTCTCCCAACAAAATCTTGAGAAACACTGATAATGCGTTGAATCACTTATTACTGAATCTTGCAAATGGAAATTATAATTGCATTGATCATTTGAAGACTGATGGAAAGTTTGACATTTATTTGCCAACTATAAACTCGGGAATTTTTAGAACTCCATGGAACGAAACCTGTGAAATTTTACAACACTATGAAAAGCATTTTAATTTTAATGTGGTTTTATTTGAGTAAAACTACAAACTTTTTGTTGAAAATTACAATTTATAATAATAGTAATAACTAAGCAAAATACTATTAATAACGTAAACATAAATAGGCAATATTTTATTGCGAAATCAAAATAAAACAGAAAACAGTAAAAGAATGGTTAAGAATTTTTTTCTAGACAAAATCAGTATTATATAGGGCATCAAAATCACTATTGGACCTATTTTCGTTGTAATCATCATCATCATCATCATCATCATCATCATCATCATTATCAGAAAACTGAATTTCTGCTTGCTTGTAAATAAAAATTGGTTCGGGACTGCCATTCATTCTAAAAGATTCGGAGTCATCATTATTAACTCTAGCATCAGCTTGCCGCTGATTTTGAGTATTATTATTTATTGATTTGTTTTTATGGCTGGCAATATCGTCATCATAATTGAAACTGTCGTCGGAGCTTCTTTTCGAGAGATCATTAAGCTCATCTATGAATAATGAGAACCTATCAACATTATTGATGTTAGTGAGCTCATCTTCGTATAATGGTCTTCCCAAAGAGCCTTGATGCTCTTTTTGTTCTTCTAGCAATTGGATTCGGTTAATCCATTCCCAAACCATAACGGTAGACACTACCAAACCCACCGCATTAAAAACTTCTGACAAATCAGAGACCCAAACGTTAGCCAAATCAGCAACAAAAAACGCGAGCTGAAAATAAGTTGATATAATACTAACAAAACTTATAAGAATCAAATTTTTCTTTATGATAAATTTATACTTAATAAAGCAATATAGGGCAATCAACACTGAGTATACCATGGACATCGCGATTCTTAAAAGATAGACAAATGCAGGCAACATTCCAAGGGAATCCATATCTGGATTGTAGGGCTGACTGCTGTATTGAACTTTGTGAATCAAGTTAAAGTTTGAAATACCCCAAATAGTCTGGGCCACCAAGGCCAAGAATCCACCTAAAAACAAAGCAAACTTTTTCTCTTTGCTTCTGTTGAACAATCTCATGATAATTTCGACTTGGCAAAAATCCAAAATGGTGACCGTGAACAAATCTATGATGGAGAACGCCAAATTTTGGGCGATTTTGCTCAATAGCTGTTGCCCGCTGACATAACCCGAAGCCGTATTTTCATGAAGAAACTCGATGGAAAGCGAGAGAATGTAAATCAAGTTAATCGAACACAACGCAGACCCAACTATCAACAACTTACTTGGCTTTGATGTGTTAGTGATCAAGAGAGCAGTGAGGAAACATGCAACTGCGGCTGCTGCTGACACAGAATATATTGTTGGATATATACTGTACATGAAAGTACCATCCTTTTGCCCTCCCACAAAATGTTTCCAGTCATTCTCCACCATTGGTAATCAATCTATGCGGAGTTTGCTGATTGAATATGCAGGTTTCCCATCGTAACAACTTTGAATATATTGGAAATACGTCAGATAATGGATCGGAAGCCCTTTCTTTAGAGGTACAAATGTTCCGAATAATTCAACATTTGACGCACAGGATTCAAAGACTTTATCTGATCCAATATATCTCCATAAAGAGCTACCAGACATTCTTTGATGTTCTGCAGAAGAAACCTTCTCTTGTTATCGTGCCAACAATTTTATCAAAGAGAATTATATATATGTATATATCCTTCAAAGTAATTGTTAAGAACCCTTTCTTTTCTTTGGTTTGTATTGCTCTCTCTCTCGATAAGTGCGCATAATTTTTTTTCTAAACCAAACTTATTTTGATGCTATTTTGATCCATAACAGTCATGTGCTGGATCAAGATGTCAAAATAAGGTATCAAACGAATGATGATAGAAATCTGCTTATCAAAATCAATGTTATATGATCTAAATTTCAAGATATCTGTATTTGAATAACTATTTTTGTGGCTTTCTTGCTTGTTTCTAGTGCTTAATACACTATTTATATGAACAGAATAGAATACCAGAATTTGCTAGCGGTTAAATAGATTTTGTTGCGTTGCCACAAGAACAAGAGTTGAACGGAATACCCTGAAAATTGACTACATATTTTGTATGTGTTTTCCTTACTTACCTTGTTTCCCTCTTTACTCATTTTATACAAGCTTTTATTGTTAATGTCTGTTCCTGCAAGAAGCACAACTACGACCAGAACCACCACAACAACGACTACCACCACGACGACCACGACGACGACCAGAACCGATACACCTCCTGTTTCTCGGCTGCCAAATTTCCAGTCTGGTTTTACAGGATCTACCTCAGATTATCCTATTTGGCAGCCTGACAGCGAGTCTTTGAATTGTCATCTATGTGATTGCGAATTTACATTCTTCAACCGTCGCCACCATTGCCGAATGTGTGGACTTTTGGTATGCGGATCATGCTCTTCCAACATGATTTTGTACTACCCAGGAGTACACATTGTTCACAGGCCCTATGATGATTACAACTATAGTTTGGAATACGAGATGTTGCATCGCACTTGTGACTCCTGCATGGCCGGCATTCATGACGAAGAAGCATTCATAGTTGCCACCGCCTCCAGGAGCGATGATCCCAATTACGCGGAAGATTCCTTGCGAAGAAGAATTCACGCAGGGAGCAGCAGAACCCCAATCCAGGATATTACTCAACACAAGGATCAGAGATCTATTAGTGAAGATGATTTATGTCCTGTTTGCGGAACCGATCTACGTATCTTTGGTGCAAACCAGACAGACAAAGAAGAACATATAAATGACTGTTTTTTAAATTCATCAGGATCTCCAATTGTTGCAAGAACTATTTCGATGGGTCGTATGTTGGTTTATAGGCTTAGTGGGAATTATAAAGGTGTCCCGCATGTTCATGGTACAGCTTCCTCCAAAATAGAAAATTTAAATGATCAAATAAACAATGAATGCTGCATCTGTTTAGAGGAATTTAAGCCAAACGACAAAGTTGGCCGTTTGCAATGCCTTTGTATGTTTCATTACAAATGTATCAAGGATTGGTTCAATAAAAAAGGTGCGGGTGAATGTCCTGTTCATATGATTCAAAGGTAGGATTTTCAGCGAAGTGTTCTTCATCATTATTTATCAAATTAATTATTTATTTTCTTTTCACTATTATTCATTAGTTAATCATTTTTTCATACTTTTTTATTTCAGGTCTACTTAATTTAATATGGGTTTTAGGTATATTTTAAAGGTTATTTATCACACGTAAGAAGTAGATGTTATGATTGACAACCCTTTGATGTCATTATTAGGATCACGTGATATAAATGTAGTACAAAAATATTTTCAAATGAAAACAAAGTTACTTGATTTGCAATGCCTTGATACATGTTTACATTGTTTCTATTTCCTACTATAGGTTGTTACCATGTATTGAATATCATAATTTCTACTAGGTGTTAAGGAATTAAAAAATAAGAACATAATCCTTAAAGTTAAATACGTCCCCTATAATTGTTTTTTTCTTGGCAAATGAATAATCCAAATGATGAGGTTCACGCTAACAAATTGGGAGCTATAGTCAATTCCATCTCTAAATTGAATAATTCAATTGGTATTATGAATGGGCTTCTTGAAGAAATAACTAAGGAGTCACATGAGACAGAAATAATAGCAGAAATATGGGAGCATTATGATAAGGGGGCAAAGATGATGCTACTGATGGACAAGTATTCAAACAGAACCGGAGATCATTCTGGCTGATGATGTTGGTGCTAAAAGAATGCAATGACTAGTAAATAATTTTGCTTGCAAGATTAAAAACATTATACGAATACTTGATAAGATTTTTGTGGTCTATATTGATTTACGAGGCTAAAGGTGGTTGTATTTTTAGCAAATAAAAATGATAAAGAGGGCAAACTCTAAATTAGCGAGCCAGAGTTTGTAAAAGCTCTTTGAATTAGGTAAGCTCATTCTATTCGTTCATTCTTTTGTGGGTGTTATATTTATTTTTCAAATCAGTGCAGTATAACTTCAAAATAATGATTTACATTTTGGTTTCTACCGCTACGGAACCAAATATTCGAAATTCTACCGTCAATAAGCACTCTTAATAACTTGAAATTGCAATTATCAAATATATTGTTATAGTATACATATAAAAATGGTAATTTATAAAAACTACTCGCTATGAAGATGAAAACAAAAAGAAAAAAAGTTGTTGCATTGATTATTTGATTTCTTTCCAAAAAAATAGATGTTACCGAAATTTTCGCAGCAATGTCAAATGCCAAAAGGCATATAGTGTTTATAAAGCAGAAGCCTGTCTAGATTATCTTCGGCATTTGCTGGACAGAATAGCTGCTAACTGAACCTTGAACATTTCCTTCCAAAATATTACTCTATAATATTAATACTTCAAAGGTTCTTGTTGTGTAGGAAGCAAACCAAATCTTTTCTTCAATGTGATTCTTTGTCTTGAATATTTGTCGTCAGGAGAGAAACGGGCTGGGTGGGCACTCTTTGTGATTTCACCATCATCTGTAACTTTCTTCAAGGTGTAAATACGTTTACCGTCTGGTCCAAGAGTATACATCAAATGCATTTTGTTCCTATGTTATTTATATATGTTTTGTTATGTAAAAAATGTGCAATATGAGTAATCACAATGAAATGATAACAGTGTATAAGATACTTGAAATAATTGAATCTAAATGCAGGTAATAAATAATATTGAAAATTTATCGATGAGAAAGGTAAAAAAAATTTTTAGGATTCTCTTTCAAATTTATTTTTCTTAAGAAAGCACGCGGTGCTCCTAATTTCCACCGCATAATTTTGCTAATTATTCTGAAAGTTGTAAGATCACATACTTTCATTCTGACATGTATAGTGGAAAGTTAGATTTATCATTTATAAATAACTATATTATGACATCAATTAAAAAATTGCCTATGTATAGATATAGAGAATATATCTGGCTTTTTTTGAAGAAATATTCGTTAAAGTTTATGAAGTTATTTACTAGGAATACATTTAAGAACTAAAATGATCGATTAAAAGCTATTAATCATTATTTTTTCAAAAGAATAACAAAAAGAATGCAATTGTAGATATAAATAAATGGATGAACAAAATGATACGTTATGACATTAGCAAAAATCATAACCAATTTAAAAACCAAAATGATTAGATAAGTAAGACAAATTAGAAAACATAAGTAGAAAGTAAACAATAACAGAGAGAAGATAAAAAAAATAAATAAAAATTGTAAATTTAATGAGTATCGAAACGTAAGAAGCACATGATGCATTTGCTATCTGCCTTAGTAGACGTTACCCTCAAAAATGAAACTAGAGTTTTTGATATTCATTAAGGAATTTTTTGGAACATAGTTGTTGGCAAGATTTTCTTTTCCAGTAGTCACCACGCCAGTGTAATCGTTGTAATAATAGTTACTATCAATTACATTCAATTTCATTAATGGATAGTCGGAAGCTACCACGGTAGGAGAAGCGATCACACTACTGTTGTTACTACTTGTAGAGGAGCCAAAACCAAAATTTGTGGATGTAGCAGAGATAGGATTAGAAAGATCGTCGGAGTAACATGAAGAGGAATTAGAAGTGTTTCTTGTAATAGAATGGGCTGGAGCGACTGTTGAATTCAATTGAGTATTGTTATTAGTACAGGCAATTGCAGGAGTAGGAACCATAGTTGAATTGTTGGAATTACTCAAGATGTAAGGGACAGATTTCTTTTTTATTGGTTGCGTATTTGAGTATGGTTTTATTTGAGGCAAAGACAGACATTTTTTGATTTCAAAAGCAGGTGGTACTTGAATTCTTGGGAATTCAGTGGTGCTTGAATGGGCAGATGTTGGGCAATGGTTTTTATATTTGTTGTGGGAATGACCATTGTTAAATTTTTTATTATTTGAAGTCAAATATGGCAACGATTTTGATTTAGGGAACGGATTTGGAGAAGAAGTACTTTGGAGTTGTAATTGATGTTGCTTTTTCAAGAAAAGTTTGTATTTTTGCAAGTTTTTTAACTCAGTCTTAATAGGAACTAAGAAGTTGTGTAATACTTGGTATAAATCGTAGTTGGAAATAGAAATATCCCAGTCTAATAAGTACAAGAGTTGTCTTTCCATTTGGTTGATTTCCAAGGTTGAAAAGATACCATCTGTGTACTTGGCCCAGTGCATATTTTTTGGAGAGGCATCGTTATGGAATTTTGCACTTAAAATCAAGCAGCTCAAAAAGATACGGTATCTAGAAGTTTCATCTTGAGCGGATGCAGTTGGAGGTAATTTTTCAGACAACTTTTTCAAGTAGACCAAAGTTGCCATCAATGTTCCTGTGAAGACATTGGTGTACTTTACCAATCTGGAGATGAAGGTGAACAATGAAGGGAGCTGTTGTCTACGATATGAGGAAGGAGACACTGGTGGAGAGGGGAGATTGTGCAGCAGCTGGCTGGACGGAAGCACCTTAAGGGTGCAGTTGACCAAGGCATGGATCATCTCAGTGTTTACTGGGGAGCTGATGAATATTTTTAAAGCATGAAAGTCGTCGCTGGACATTTTGGAGAGGAAGGAATGAGTTAAACCAGTAGGGAATCTGGTGCAGACAGGAGCTGGGAGTAACAGAAGGAGGTTCAGTCAGTGGAACAACACAACTGATATACGGGGGGCTAAAGCAAGATACTAACTCGAAGGCTAAAGCAAAACGATGAAAGTAAAGGATAGAAGCTACGATTCTAAACAATGATGTGTGGAACGAAACTGCAATATCTTAATATTTTTTGGATTGCAGTGAATGACAGAATCGGGAACCTGGTCTTATATATAGTTTAGTTTGGATAAATCGTCTCCAGAACCACGAACCATCACAGGGTTGTCAAGTTATATCTTTGCTGCTACGAATCCAAGCAAACCTTAAATGCTGCGAATCTAAACAAACCTTATACGCTGAAATCCGAGAAAACTTTATCCTAGACTAAAGTATGTACATCCTGATTACTAGACCAAACAATTTGCTTACTGAAATTAGACCAAACAATATGCTATACGCTAAATGTTACAGAGAATAACAGGATGACTTTAGAATACGAGATTGCCCTGCAGCTGTTTGCACTGGTTGACCGTGTTTGACATGGCTCACGCCTGTACAGACTTGAGGTGAATATAGAACTTCGCGCTGCGACAAGCAGTCAAACTTTCTGCGAGGACGCAACGTCTAGCAGTATCTCCTGTTTTTTGTTTTCATCGTTTGAGCGTTTATTTTGGGTTTTGGCTTTTCGTACCTACTTGACCAGGTTGACTTTTTTTTGCCTGTTGAGCTTGAGCTAGGCAGCATCCACTCATGGTTTAGACAGAATTCACCGCCTGGCAGATTTTTTTTTGGATGCCCGTTCCAACTGCGGAGGGAAGAGCCTTACAACCTTGGATAGCCTGAGCAAATATTTTTGCATCAGCCTGCGCGGTGAAGAGTCTTGCTAGCCAGCGGCGGGCCAGCAGCTACCTGGCCAAGTAGGTTTTTTGGGTTTGTTTTGCAGCGGCTCTCTGTGCAACCGTTAGATGAGTGGCACTGGGGCACGCAAAAGAGCTTCTCAGACAGGCGGCACAATCGCGTAATGTAAAAGCATGCACATGGCGCGAGCTATCTCAACAGGCGTAAAGGCGACCGCGGTGAGGGCTCAGGGCTTTGAGCGCATCACCTTTGGGCAGCAAGGCATGTAACCATGGGCTGGATTGGACGCTTCCTTTGGCCAGTAGCTCGCCTGGAAAGACTGAAGCACACAGTGCAGCATACGGAGTGCGCACCTCACATTTTGATCGTGTCTGTACATCTGTAGCTGTATTACTTTTCACCCGCGTCCTCGTCCATGCGCTTCCAGCCGTCTGGAGATTTTGTTAGCTGAAGTGTTACAGCTAAAAGGGATTTTTTTTTTACAGATGTCTCTCACCTATTGCGAAATAAAATAACATTCAAGAGAGACCAGAGAAATACACCGTATTAAGATACATACATTAATATATACATAATACAAAATGCACGACAACACTATGCATAATAATAAAAAACGCACATAATACATAATAAGTGGTTAAAAAAAGGGAAAAAAAAAAGACTAACTTTCTGATCAAGCGCATCCATGATTTTTTTTAATTTAAAAGAGTTCCAAATAACAGTTACTGCGTTTGGCGTCTAATTGGCGGCACAGAAAACAAAATAGACGAAGGAGCTTACCAAAAAAAAAAATTGGGCTCGCTGGCCAACTAGCAGAAACCAGAGAAGCAGCTGCTGGGCACCCTAGCCGTCTAAAAAGTATCCGCTATCATCTAAACTTAGATTAACTTACCACTAGAAAGAATTGAAAACCACAGTAGTTTACCATGATAAGAATAATGGCCCGTGAAACTCAGTTGACTATACCATAAGAAGAAATAATGGTTTGCAGAACTAAGTTTTGGCTACCAAAGAAAAAACAAGACAAAGAGTCATTCTACCAGCGAAAATGCTTATTGTTTTGGGTTTTGTTCGGTAGTGCATCCATAATAAACAAAAAGAATTGAGCACAGAACTTATATACAAGCATTAGATCAGCATTATAATAGTAATATAGAGGGATATAGTAGCATTCTACCGGAATTGTGCAGGTATTATAGAAGTATTATAGAAGTTTTATAGAAGTTTTATAGAAGTATTATAGAAGTATTATAGAAGTATTATAGAACTTTTATAGAAGTTTTATAGAAGTTTTATAGAAGTTTTATAGAAGTTTTATAGAAGTTTTATAGAAGTATTATAGAAGTATTATAGAAGTATTATAGAAGTATTATAGAAGTTTTATATAAGTTTTATAAAAGTTTTATAGAAGTATTATTAGAAGTATTATAGAAGTTTTATAGAAGTTTTATAGAAGTTTTATAGAAGTATTATAGAAGTATTATAGAAGTATTATAGAAGTTTTATATAAGTTTTATAGAAGTATTATAGAAGTATTATAGAAGTATTATAGAAGTTTTATAGAAGTTTTATAGAAGTTTTATAGAAGTATTATAGAAGTATTATAGAAGTATTATAGAAGTATTATAGAAGTATTATAGAAGTATTATAGAAGTTTTATATAAGTTTTATAGAAGTATTATAGAAGTATTATAGAAGTATTATAGAAGTTTTATAGAAGTTTTATAGAAGTTTTATAGAAGTATTATAGAAGTATTATAGAAGTATTATAGAAGTATTATAGAAGTATTATAGAAGTATTATAGAAGTATTATAGAAGTATTATAGAAGTATTATAGAAGTATTATAGAAGTATTATAGAAGTATTATAGAAGTATTATAGAAGTATTATAGAAGTATTATGAAGGTTTTTCTCTGAATATTATATGAAAATTTTTCAGAAGTATTATAACGTTACAATCATAAATGTATTGCAAATATTTTACAGAGTAGAATTGATTAACATATCGCTGATAATATGGTTTAGATATAAAATTAATCTCACGACATTGATCACACATGATTCACTAAACAACCAATATTGCGATTTACTTACAGTGTAATTTTCCACTGCTTAGAACCCCAAATTATTACTTTTTGGAGCGTACAAGTAGAGCTACTGTAAGTTCCTTGCGGTGGCTCCAGAGCTAGCGAGAGTTTCGTTATGGACAGCCGTTAAGTGCTTTTCCTTTTTGCAGGCCCTGGAAACAGAACAAAGCAAAAAGTACTGCATAGAGCACGGACCTCTCTTTGCCCAGAAGATGTTCTGGCTGCTTTAGGAACAAAAAAGATAAAAATAACTATGACAATAACAAAATAAATGACAGCCTTACTACTATTTAAACAGGCGTGAACCCGATGGTTATTCATGCACCCGTCCGAAGCAGATGCCCCCTGCCCATTTCAGGGAACATGAACGCGCAAACAGGAAACTTTCTGCATCTTTAAATCTCATCAGCTATTCTGACGCAAAAAAATTATTTCTTTTTGTCTAGCGTATCACCTAACTCTAGTAGTGCATGTTTAAGATCTAATTCATATTCGAAAAGCATTCTTATGATGCTATGCCTGTTTGGATTTTATTACTGCTCTATTGGAAAACTTTCTAGAAAAGTATCCCTTTTGAGTATTATCTTCTACCATCCTTATTTGATTCAGGTTTGTAACTTCCTCACTGGGGAAAAAAAAGTCAACAAATCCCTTCAAAAAAACACAGCCAACACATCAGTAGACTTCTTTTAGTTGTTTGTTTAGCACAACAACAAACCAATAAAGATAGACTGTTTTTTCACCGCGGATTTAGGTTCTTTGTTTATAACAGTTTTCAGGGGCTTTGATTTTGCAAAATTATCCTGCCAAAAAAAACAGCTTATTTTGTTTTACTTCGGAAAAATAAAGGCATTATTGAAGCATTCCATACTATTTTTTTGGCTGGTCTTAGTGCTTCTCCTGGAAAAATTATCTTTGTTAAAGAGAATTCACGTTATTCTGGATCATCAATAGAATGTTTTTTCACTTTCTACTGTATGCTTAATATTTTTTAGTAAAACATTTTGAAATATATGTGTGTTTATGCATGTATCATGTGATTATTCACGTAACTAGAAACACATCGATAGCTTCAAATTGTAAATTGACATGAATAACCCAAAGATATCTCAAACTAGTGACAATAAACTAACGGTTTCTTCTGTCCAAAATGTATAAACAGAAAAAATCGAAATCTTTAGACAAATGCTCTTCGTTATAATCCATAAATTGATATTCTTGTATAATGTAATACTAAATACAGAAATAGGTTTAAATGAAAAAAAAAAAAAAAAAACCTTGAAAAAAAAATATTCAATATACAGTGTCAAAAAAAATCTATCTGATTCATGATTTGTTGGAAATCAACTCAACATTCTTCGTATTATATGAAGTTAGGGAAAACACTGTTTTGAATCAGAGTGGTACATGTGTTTAGGAAGAGTAATTCATAGGTTGAACAGAGAAACACATATTTTCGAAGCAATTATTTATTAATGGGAAAAATGATGTTCACAGCAGAACATTATTGTCTCTTAGCCATTAGGTTTTTTTTGGCTCTTCAAAACTCATATATTCATCCAGATGAACATTTTCAAAGTTTCCAAATCGCAAATCATATGCTAAGTAACTCCAACTCCCAAATACCATGGGAATTTAATACCGGTTCAAGAAGTTTGATCCCAATATATCTTATCTACTACCCTATACTAAAATTCTCAAAGCTATACACAACATTATCCAATTTGCAGATTCTATATTTGGCAAGACTTCTATTTTGTATCCTCTCCTGGTTGATAATCGATAGTTTCATATTGAAATCAAATAAAAAAAAAGTCTTGGTGAAAAATTCGTCGTATTCCGCTCTTTTATTAATATATTCAAGTTACATAATTTCAACTTACCAATCACATACTTTCTCTAACTCCATCGAAACTCTTTTGCTAGTCTTGAGTGTTTCAATCATCTATGACCTAAAAGATTCTATAAGTCCTGCTGACAACAAATCGTCAAAAGTCAACCCTACTGTCTCTTCCATGAAAATAGCAGCATTAGCATTAATCATAGTTTTTGGTACTTTTAATAGAATTACATTTCCTGCTTTCTTGATATTGCCAAGTTATTATATTTTGAAATACTTTTTCAATTTTCAATATCAACCTTCAAAATATTGCGTTTCGTTCAAGTTAAATCATGCTGTTCAGTTTTTATTATTCGCTTCTCTTATTATGTTTTTCACATATGCCTTCATAGTTGCTGATACAGATTTGTATTCAAAATATTTCCCTGAAAGTATCTCTGATAAGGATGATTTGGTCATAACATTCTGGAATAATTTCAAATATAATTCAAACATAGAAAATTTAAAAAATCATGGGATTCACAAAAGGTACACCCACCTATTAATTAATCTTACGCAAATGTTGGGCCCTCTATATTTGATTTTTTTAATAAAGCTGAAAAATTTCATTTATTTTCTTGTTATTCAATTTCAGCAAACTTTGAAAAACTTTTCTTCTTACTTTAGGTCAAAAACTCAGGCAAACAGTTTCAGCGAAGTTTCATTTAAAAAAATTAATTCCTTCTTTTCTGGTTTTTGCCAACTCAATTCTCATCAATATTTAGATATTTGGAATAAGGACATTTGTTATCTACTGATAATGTCGGGTTTAATTGTTTTATCTTTATTTCCACACCAAGAGTTGAGATTTTTGATACCTTTGCAACCTTTGATTTTAAACATTATTGATTTTTGGTTTTTAAATGAAAAAACATTATCAGTCCATAAAAACGATCAGGATGGTTCTTCAACTGCTTCTGATAAAACCAGCAAAGATGCGCCAACTTCCTTGATTTATGTGGTTACTCCAAATGTGAAGAAATTGGTTCATAACATCTTACTAGCTTGGTACATATTTAATCTAGCAATGGGAATTCTTATGGGGGTATTTCATCAAGCAGGGGTAATATCGGTTTTGAACTATTTCAATACAAAGTATTTCATACCATCTGAAAATGAAGAGAATAAATATTGTATTCAAATTTGGTGGAGAAACTATTCTCCTCCTACCTGGATGTTGTCTTCTTCTTCTAACTACTTTGATAATGGTGCTGATACACTTAATGATTATTCTACAATAGTAGATTACAACATAATACCTTATGAAAACGATACTAACTCATCTTTATTAGAAATTACGGACTCGATGCTTCCAAAATTTGAAACTAAAGACGAACATTTCAAAAATAATATTATGGTTTTAGATGTGATGGGAATGAAGCCATTACAATTATTAGATTTACTCGATATTACATTCGAAAACGAAGAAAATTTGGACAAACTCAAAAAGGAAGTATTCAGTTTAAATTTAATTTGTCCTTGTTCAAGTTTTGAAAATTTATTAATTCCTATCATGGATAATATCGAAAAACCTGTTAAATATGAGAATATATTCATGGATCGGTTGCACTTAAACATGGATCATCTAGAATTAGGAATATGTGTATATTCTATAACTCTTTAATTCAACAATTTTTCGACTACAAAATTGTTGAAAGAATTTTCTATTGCATATTCTTTTATATTTATTTTTATAGTAATATTTTTTCAAAGATATAGTTGCCAATATTCAATTCGAAGGGCAATGTTTTGACTGGTCTCGCATTATTTCGTAACTCCTTAACAAACTTAATAGACTCATTATTCAAATTTATAAATTCTGTATCTAAATAATACTCCTCATCTAATTTCAAATTATATGATGAAATATCTTGTTGCCTATCTTCTTCTGATATGACAAGCCTATTCTTAAAAAAATCATTCTTTTGGTCAAATAAAGAAACCGTTTGTTTTTCAAGGATATCTGCTATTGATAACATGTCCAATTTCTGAGATATTTTTTCCAAAGTACTAGTTTCATCAATGTTATACTTAGACAATAAATTATCTTTGATAATTTGATTTTCTATTGTTAATGTCGACCACTTTTCGCTGTCTTTGTAAACAGTACTTAACAACTGTAATTCCATTATGCATTTCTTGAGATTGCAATTATTATTTTCCACAATTTTCTCAATCTTCTGGTTATCAAATAAATCAAAGACCCCAAATTCCATACATTTCTGCTTAAGATATTTTGAAATTTGAGCAGTTGAGCGATTTTCCAATTTAATCATCGAATTATGTTGTTTCGCCAAGTCAACTAGTTTATCTGGCAACATAGTAATATCGGTACACGTAAGGAAAATAGGTTTCCTGCTAGCTGAAAGGACAGAGTAAAATAAATCCCAGAATGCTCTATCGTAACCCTTGAATAAAATATCTACATCATCAAATAGGATTACATCTCTTTCATTTTGAACAATTTTAGATGTGCTCAACTCTTCTAATGTTCGTTGTAGTGCTTTTCTTGTATGTGGTTGACTACTATTAATTTCATGGACGTGGGCATTCAAAAATTTGCAAATACAATATATACTAGCTGTTTTGCCAATACCTGTAGCTCCTTGAAGAATAAAGAATGGAATATATGGAATCAGCTCGTTATCAAATTCAGATAGTAATACCACATTTTGTAAATTTTTTCTTCGTTGTTCTTCCTCAGCATCTTCATTATACTCGTCTTCATAAGGTTCTTCATCAAAATCAAGATACTCACTATCATCAATAAAACTATCGAGGCAATTTTCCTGCTTTTTTTTGCTGTTATTATTTAGTAAATTATTCTTAATATATGCAACTCTTTTTTTCAGTTGGTAATTTTTTTCTAATAAATTGAACGAATCGGTGAGCCATCCTATGATCTTGCTAACTTTCTCATCTCCAATAAGTAATTCATATGGATCGTTTGGAAGAAACAAGTCAATCCATAATGAGTGCATTTTCTGGTAGCTGTTAATTTGTTTAGCCTCATGTGATTCATAATTATCCAGATCCGTAATTATGATACTATCTTTGATAGGTTCATCGATCAAAATATTACTGGCATCGCTTACTCTTGAATTCAGTAAATCTGTCAATTTTTTTAGCTCTTCTAAGTTTACACAAGGTAAAACATGAGCAGCTTTTAATTTTGTGTGATTATTGATAGAAGTAAATTTTTGTAAACTATAATTACTGAAAATCGTATCATTTTTATCAGCAACATGAAACTCTTCTCTAGTTAATGCCCGCATTATGAGAAGATTAGTATTTTTTAGTCTTTCTTGTTTCAACATCTCTTGTTTTTCGGTATTCAACTTGCTGTTTTCCTCCGCTAATTTACCTCTATCATAAACCTCTTGGAAAAATTTGTTTTTAAATGATCCTTGTTTTTTCTTATTCTTAATAGTAGCAGAAACTGGTATAAAAGACAAACTTGAATTATCGTTTTCCTCTAAAGTTTGTGTCTGTGCAAAAAATATAGGATCAATATTGCTTTTTTCATCCTCCAACTTTTTCAAGAAAGATTTCGGAACTCTAAGTTTTATTCGCAGAGGATCTACATTTCTGTTAGAACTCTTGGGCTTGAATATTTCCTTCCATGAAAGCCTTTTTTTAGTATTACCAACAGATTCTGAAATCTCAATAATGGCGGATCTGGAACTAATGCTATCACTTTTCATGCTTATCAAATCTGGTGACCGAGTTTTACTTGAATCATTGTCAAAACTTGAAAAGATTTTATGATGCAATTCTGGTGGAACATTTATTTTCACTTGATGCGGATCTATCTTTGATCTTTTTGGCAAGCTATTGCCTGTCAATATGCTTGTTATAGGTTTTTTAATTTTATCCTTCTTGCCTGCTTTTGATTCCAATAACTTACTATCGGTTGTCACTTGGGTTTTATGCGTCACAAACTTATTGTCTAAGGGAAAGCTTTTTGATAAAGACATTGCAAATTCAACGGTTATTGGAAGCTTAACATTGTGTGGATCAATTTTCTCTTTAAGATGTTCTGCTTTATTTTGTGATTCTTTTGATACGTTTTTTCTTATTTTATTTCCATCTAATATATCAGTTAATGAAAGCTTTCCACTCTTGCTAGGTGAGCTATGTACACTCAAAATCTCGTTTTCTGAATAAGAAGTATTTTCATCGGAAATCATGTTTTCAAAACCAATATTGTTTAACAATTCGTGATCAAAAATGGAATCTTCAATACAATGAGAATCAGAATTAGTTGTTTTTTGGCTTTCTCCACTCTGTGTTTCATCAACTGATTGCTTCAGTTTCCGATTACCATTCAAAAGGTCCGTCAAAGTCAACTTTGATGATTTTATTGCAGGTGGAGAATCCAATATTTCAATAAAAGCCTTCTTCTGTTCATCCATGGTTTCACCGATTACTTTTGATACTTTACCTAAAAATATTTGTATATATGTTAATTTATGGTTTTACTTTAGTTCTCGTAATTCTAATTTATATATTTTGTTTATTTTTTTTTTTCTTTTTTTTTTTTGCTTTGTTAATAGGCTCATGAAATATTACGCGTTAGTTTCTTTTCATGTAATGAAACGCGTAAAATTATATATATATGAAATGCTGTATTTTCAAACACAACTCAACATTGACGAAAGAGAAATATCTGTCCGCGGGACTTTCGTTGCCTTCCGTCACAAACTATCTACTCTTATTAATACAATCTACCAATTAATTTCTGCTAAAATACTCTTTTTCTACTGTTCATTTTCTATTTGAATGAATAATATCTTACGGTAGTGTATTCGCATAAATTGTTAAAAGTAAAGGCTTTTTGAGTAAGCTAATTTTGTTGATTTTTTCAGTTCTCAAATTTTTATTGTTTTTTTTTTTTTGATAATTAATTTTCACAATTTTGTTTTATTTGTTCATTTCTCTTTTTTTCTTCAAAAAGGTAAGTACATACAACCAACAGATTATTGTAGAGCTTTATCAAAATTATCTATGGGAGTTGTATTTTTAAGAACCAAAGCAAATATAGTTATAATGAACAAAAATATAAAATGATTTGGGAAATATGTTTGATTAACCCATTTATAATCAGTTATATAACTATCAGAAGTAATGATTGATAAGTGATTGGTAATAAATTTTCATAAAACATGATATTTTTTTTGTTTTGACGCTTATTAAAATATTGTTCATGTAGTTTTTTTAAAAAAGTTATTTTTTATTGTTGTATTTCTACCGACACATATGATGTTAGTGTCGAGCCAAAATAACCTGTTGACTTTGCAGGGATTCTTGCTCGATATCAGAATCACTATTTACATTAATAGTCA
>JASTVB010000101.1:0-20117 GCA_031125705.1 Saccharomycopsis babjevae | reverse complement strand
AACATTTAATATTGATTTAGATGACGTAGTCGTAATTTTGAGATGGAAGTCACGTGCAATATTTATTCATAACGACATATTCATAACGACAGATTAGCTTTAGCTGAAATGGCAATAATATAACGATTTGATTAGTCTTAAATTCTACACACACATAAATTGCTTTAGTGGCCCAGTCGGTTAAGGCGTCAGTCTCATAATCTGAAGATCGCGTGTTCGATTCTCGCCTAGAGCATTTTTTTTTTGTTCCTTAATAGCTGATGTTTTTTTAATGTGTGCTTGCCCACGTGAAGATGTTCTTCACTTCTCTGTTAGCATATAAACATGATATATATATACATATATTAATTAGATTCTTCTAGTGTTGTAATTATAAAAAGACTTCCAAACCACTTTCCATCTGTTCCAATTGCTATTAGTCAACCTTTCGTCTAAAATATCAAAGTTTTTCTTTTCCAAATTGCCTATAAAAATATCTACTGGAACAGAATTCATAAATGGAACAAAAATGACATCAGGAACCCCTCGTTTCCAACTATTTGAAAATTTTGAGATTAACTCTTCATTTTTATTTTTTTCGATTAACTTTTCGATTTCTTTTTTGACTAAATCAAACTTATATCTACTGGTTAATAAATGATCATTAGCACGAGTTGATACTCTAAAGATAACATTTTTTAATTTTTCTTCAAGTTCATGGTCCTTCTTGAAATCTTTGTTTTTAGCAGATAATTCATTAATGTATTGAATCAAAGAGTCCTCCGATAAATTTTCATGAGCCATTTCATCTATTGGTAATGGAATGATTTCCTTTTTAGCATAATACTTTAACGATAATAAGACCGATGCTATTGAATTGGCTTGTCCGATATGAGCAGCAATATCAGAAATTAAATTTTGTAAATTTGGTGATAATTCAAGTAGCTTAATGCTCGACGGCGAAATATTCTCTGACAACAACGCAGATTGCTCTAAATATACCAATTGAGAATATGTTCCTTCACCGTAAGAGCAAATACTATCAATAGATTGGAAACTCGGGTTGTTTAACCAATGCTTTCTTGAATTCAAGAGTGTGTTAAAATAATCAATGTTCAAATTGATATTATTTCTTAAGGAGTCTCTCAACAAAAACATACTTGGTTCCGTAATTCTTTCAGTACTATTAGGATTTCTAAATATTTTTGACAAAAAGTCCATCCAAAATTTGAATCGCAATTCCATTGAACTTAATCCACCCATATTTGCAAAACTATTTTTATTTGTAATTTTCATGATTTCAATGTTGAACGCTCTTGTAGCTATAAATATGTCTCTAGCAGGCTCAGGAACATATGCACTCAAAATAAAAGAACTTCTATCATATTTTTCCAAAGTATTTTTAGCGTCAGTTCTTGCTGACTGTAACTGCTGGGCATATTCTGGGCTCAGGCTATAGTACTTCACTTGTGAGATTGAAACACATCTACTTGAAAGCCAAACGGATTGAAAATTCAAGTATGTTGTTTTAACCTTCAAAGTTCTCGAATACATCATTCTTTAACTAGATGTGTTCTATTTTTTGTTAATAAATGATATTCAATACATGAAATTAACAATCTTGTAGGAGTAAATGGAATCAACCAATCTCATATCTGCAAAAGCAAATTTCACAATTTTTCAAGATTGTTTTGGGGCTTCTAACATAAATCCAATCAATGCTTTTCCAGGTTTTCTTTTTTTTTTTTTTTTTTTTTGCTCATCTATATTTGACATATAAAGAGACCTTCATAACATATCTAATCTAGCTCTAAATCTCTTTGCAAGCAATACACATAAATCATTATTTTAAGTTGTAGTGACTGTTGAACTAGGTTAATATAAGCCAGTAAGTCGGAATTTGATCTATTAAGGATTGTACAAGGAGATCCAATAACTATTATTGTTTTTTTTTTGATTCGAGCATCATCTTCCGAAAAGCGATTGATTTTTGTTGTTCAAAAAATTTTAGTTGATCATCTAATGATCAATTCCTTTTGATACTGTACAATAAAAATATAAAACTCATGAATAATAATCAGCTTAAAAAGTTATAGAGTAAAATCAAGATATGTTTAAGATGGGAGTTAATTATACTGGAAAATTTGTGCTAGCTCCGATGGTAAGAGCTGGTGAGTTGCCAACAAGATTAGTGGCCCTTAAGTCAGGAGCAGATTTAGTATGGGGACCAGAAATTATTGATAGAAAAATCCTTACGTTTAAAAGAATAGAAAACAGTGAGCTTGGAACGATAGATTTTGTCTCGTTGAAAGAAGGTCAGCAGAATAACAATAGCCAGAAAGCTAACAAATATAAACCACCACCAATTTCATTTCGCACACATAGAGAACTGGAGAAGGGTAAGTTGATTTTTCAAATGGGAACAGCCGATGCTGATTTAGCAGTAAAAGCTGCTAAAATTATTATAGATGATGTAGATGGATTAGATGTTAATGCTGGATGCCCAAAACATTTTTCTGTTCATTCAGGTATGGGAGCAGCATTATTGAAGACACCTGATTTGTTATGTGAAATATTAACACGGTTAGTTGAAGAAGTTGGAGCACCGAAAATGAAACCAGTTAGTGTTAAGATTAGACTATTAGAAAATAAGGAATCTACCCTTAAGTTAGTTAATAGACTTGTGAAAACAGGTATCTCAAATTTAACTTTACACTGCAGAACTAGAGAGATGAGAAACAGAGAGAGTCCAATAAGAGATTATCTTCGAGATATTATTCCTATTTGCAGACAAAATAATGTCAGCTTTATAGTTAATGGTGGGATTAAAACTTATGATGATTATAAGAAAATACAAGCTGAGTATGGTGACGACATAGGATCAATGGTGGCAGAAGCTGCAGAAAGTAATCCCACAATTTTTCAGCGTGAAAAACTGCATTGGTCTGTTGCTGCTACTCAGTTAAACAATTTTGCTAAAAATTTTAATAATAATGTTTCCAACACAAAATACTGTTTGTTGAGAATAATTCCTGGAAAATCGCCAATATATCAGCTGATCAGTAGATGCAAAACTCAAGACGAGTTGGATGCTATTTTTACGAATTTAAATCAGGAAGGTGAATTGATTCTAAAAAGCGATAAACACGATAATCCTGTTGCAAATAAGCGAGAAATATGTACTCTTGATGAGGAGACTGAAGCTGATAAAAAAGTATTTCTGACTTCAAGCGATACGGTAATTAAAGAAAGAGAAAATTTAGGTTATAAAAAGGTTAAGACTTAGCTAGCTTTAAATCCCAAAAATAGTTGAAAAACTTTGGGATATGTCCTTGCACATTTTCATTTTTTTTGTGAGACAGATTCGATTATGAAAGAATTCATTAGTTCTAGTTTTACCAATCAAGAAAAGAATAACCTGAATATTCTCAGATTTCAAGTTTACTTCTGAATACTTTAGAGTTTTTTTTTTGTTGATATTTTCAATTTCGTCTTCAAAGCTTAGACTTATCCTCAATTTGGATAGTTACTTATCAAAATTAGTAAACATTTTGCAGTCATAAGGTAATAGTTATTTCCAAGAAAAGACTTTTAGTGACTTTACTGATATTCTGACCACTTTAGAAAAATTGGGAGTAGTTTTAGATTTCCAAATCTTTTTGGTGTTTTCAGTTTTAGACTGTAACAAAATGTATACAAAAAATCAATATATAGTTTCCTTACGGCCCCATCACTTCATATTTACTTAGATTTAAGTCCATACATAGTAAGAGAATGCAAAATCGACTTGAAAGAATTTCGATACAAAGTGTGTGACTATCAGACATAATGAATGCCTCTGATAACAAATGAAATATTTTTATAGAATGTCATATCAAATTACAATTCTTCTGTGTTTTTTTATTCTTTTTGAAGTTCTTTGAATTTTTTGGAAAAACAAGTATCTTTCAAAGAGTTACTTTGAAAAAAAAAAAGTACACAATACTTAAATGCAAATCAAAGATTTAAAATAGCCTTTCGGAAAGAACTTGTCAAAAGCGGTTTATGACCTGGATTGTTTAATTGGTAATTATAGATAAATTGGTGAACAATTTACATATAGCTAGCTATTTTAAGCTTAGTGTAATGTAAGTCTCAATCTAAAAAATAATTGAAGTTAAAAACTAGACAGGTAAATATGTCTGCAATTTGTTTCTTTTTCAAAAAAAAAAAAAAAAAAAAAAAAAAATCATCAATGCTAGCTTGAAATCATAGGAATTTCGCGTTGTTAGACAGTTTCTAACAAATCTTTATAAACGTTTCACGATCTCGATAATCAAAATTATATTTTGATTGTTTTTTGCTTTAATCAAATTACATTGCATAATTTAGACTTTGCTTTGAAAAAAACACCCTCTGTTTTAACTGTCCTTTACTGGAACAATATACGTAATAAGTGCTATAAGACATTTGATTTTGAATTCAAGTTTATCCACTAAGAATAGCATTTTCTATTTCCTATACTTTCTTGGAAACTGCGATATGGGAAGTATATCTATAATTGGAAGTCTTCATATATACATATTTAAAAAATAGATATCAAAGAGATATCTCTTCAGGAATTGGATACAAGAAAAACCTAATTTCATTGCAAAGCAGTATAAAATGGAAGACAAGTCGAATCCCAAAAAACGAAAACAAAAAATAAAGCAGAAAAAGGCATACACGGTCGAAAAATTATCATTTTATAAAGTCAAAAAGAAAACTAAAGCGAAAAATATCGGAAATGTCAATGGTGTCAATAATTATAGTCAAAACAGCCAGAACACTGAATCTATAAAGCATGTCATTTCGAACCCAAAGATTCCACAATTTTCCTTGATAGATTTCAAAAAGAAAACACAATCTACCACAGATTCATTCAAATATTCTTCAACTATGTATAAGTTCAATTTGAGGAAAAGCAACAATGAGCCATTACCTAATCATGTTTATTCTCCTACACAGTTCGAATTAAAAAATATACAATGGACACCTATCCAGACGAACTACGCTAATATGAACGCTATTTTGAAAAACGTAGTGCCCTTCAATTGTTTTGGTGAGGATGATTCTGTTTTAGCTCTTCAAAGGAAAAAGTTGGAATTGTTATTATATAATTCCATGTTACACAGTATTAATAATTATGTATTGTTTGCAATGTTTCTTTGGTCAGCAACTCACACGTACATCATGCAATACAATAAAGAGAATCATGCAATTGAAATGATGAAAAAGTCAGATGACCTATTGTATTTTGAAATAGCAGAAGGTATAAATGCATCGTATTTTTCTAAAGATGTAGATGCAAAAACTCTAACAAAAGATCAATTGTTCAGCTATGCAAACAAATTGATTGATTTTTCAAGCAGTGGGAGGTTTGAGGCTACTAAAAAAAAAATGTTGAACAGGATGAGACTTGAGTACCAAAAGTCCACATTGATATTGGGGGAGAAACTAATAAATGAACTAAATAATTATCACTATTTTGACGAAGACAATGAAAAGGTTTTGCATAAGTGGAGTGCGTTATTTGTTTATAATTTGGTCAATCTTGGAGTATCATTTTTCGATAAGCCGTACTTTAATCCTTTAATTGACGCAGTTAAAAAGAATTTTCATTTTTCATATTTTAAAGCAAAAGTTTTGAAACAAGCTAAATTAAATCCAACAGCGCATTCTCAGTTAATTCTTAGATCTGTCGATGAAGTTGACGAATTCTTCAATATACATTTAAACTTCAATATTAAGAGCATTTTTATTCCACCCTATAATACACCACCATTTTTTGAATTATTGAGCTCTTTGAAACATTTTTATTATAATCTACATGAAAATAATTATCAGTTATTTAATGCTCTTTCTTACAATTATAGCAAAGTCCATATTAATAAAAGGAAATACAATAAATATGGAAAAATAATATCTGATAAAATAGGCACTGACTTCAGTAAAGAAGATGAAGAATATTGTCGATATCGTTTCTTTAGTAATAGGGGCATAAATTTAACATTTTTCAAAATTACAATAGAATTTATGGAAGTAATTGTGCGAGAAATCCAAGATCAAAATCAAAGAGAAAAAGTTACTTTTGATCCAAAAAGATTGTATTACATACTAAGAATGTTTTTCAAAACTGATGAGAATTCTTCAAATTTTATGCAAGAAGTTTATCAAAGTTTTAACTTGTTAGAAAAAATATTTTACTTGTTCAGGTTGACATTATCGTCAATTTTAGACAATCTTTTCCCCCATTCTAACTATTTTTATTCGATGAAATTTTCATTTTTCATATTTGGCTATAATTTTGAATTTTGTCAATCAATTTTGGATGATTTAACAAATGCTTACGATGAAAAAAAACTAACCGAAGCACAATATCGATTCTTATATTTGACTGTGATTTATCTAATTAGAACTGCGTCATTCCTTAGATTTAGGCATACTATTTTTAGAAGAAGCTTTGACATTATAAATCCGTATCCCAAAACTCCTGAATTTGAGAACAACCGAACCAACTCACGAACAGTTCCTATCCCTAAGTTTATTAATGAAGTGCAGATCACCAATTTTCATAATTGCCCAATAAAGTATGAAAATTATCCACGAAAAAGTCCCGACTCTCTTGACGATACCATAAATATAGACCGCTATCATAATAGGCCAAATGATCCGAATAATTTGATTTTTAACTCAGAAAACTTCGAAATTAATACCAACATTGATTCAAATTATGCAGAAGTGAGCGGCTATTTGCATGAGAATTTTTATCGATATGGTCGAGATGTGGATATTTCACAAATTCCAATCAAGTATTTGAAAATTTCGGAGTTTGGATTATTGTTAAATATAGATCATCGCCCCAATTTAATCAATAAGTCTGTCCCTGATAGCAAAAGCGTTTCAGACACTGCAGTGCAGTTTCAAAAATCACCAGAATCATTCAAGTTCGTAAATAGGATTTTTATAGCAGATGATTTGGTTATTAAATACAAAATAGATAGTGAGATTTTATTAGAATTGAGTGAGGATAAAAATAGTCCTATGAAGAAATATGAGAATCGTTATGATTTATTTGATGCCTAATTGCTGGAAAACAAGAATCCAAGTGGAGTATTTAAAAAAGAGTCTCGGGGTGAATAGTCGAATCTCGATTTAACCCCGGGAAAGATGGTTTCGGATGAGAAAAGAGAAGATCTAAGACAGGATCATGAATATAAATACATGCAACTCTCGATTTGCTAAGTTAAAATTAATCCTGCGATGCTCATTCAATAGTATCTGGCTTTTCAGTCACCTGACAATGGTTCTTAAAATATGTCATTTTTGCAACTCACTGTCATGATTAAGCATTACTTTTCGATTGAACTTAGTCTTAATATGAACTATTTGGTGATCCGTGCGATTATTACATTTCAAGCATTTTAACTTGGATGTATATAACATGTATTCAAAGCATTTTAACTTGGATGTATATAACATGCACTCAAAGCATTTTAACTTGGACGCATACAACAATAGCAATTGTAGGTAAGTCTCAAACACGTCAAGATTTGGCCATGATCATCTGTCCTGATAGAAAACGTAGTTGGGGTATTTTGAAACTGATCAAGTCTCATCTGTTTTTTTTTTTTTTAGTATTTTTTTTCAAAATTAAATCTATACTCTTCTTACAGTGTAAACTATATATAACTTGGGGTTAATATCGATAAAAGATGCAAACAATGTAAGTTTCCAAGTCATACAGCATGGGCCTTGTAAAATGTAATTCTAAAGTCTGCTGACTCTATGAATCAATACAAGTTCGCAAACAGGATTTTTTCATACAGACTTGCCAGATCGCGCGCATTTTTTAATGTTTGGGTTGGAGACGGAATCAAAATATAAAGCTTTTACTATCGTTCGACTGTGTACTGATTAAATTTCTATGTGTATTTACCAATTTTTTTTTTTCTATGCAAGTAGTTTCTCATTTATTGATTCTTGGAACTTGAGACTGCTAAAGATTGAATATATGATCGAGTGAGTGGTTCGCCGACAAGAATAACTTTGAGCCCTGCAAACTCTGGTTGAAATAGCTCCTGCATATTGGTGCGTTAAATATTTGCGGTGAATAGTTCTAAAAGCACACATGCAAATTAGTCAGATCTACTAAGCGCCGAGACATCTCAATAGGAGGGTTGTCTTTCATCATTGATCTCTCCTTTTTTGGATGACCAATTAGATAAAAAAGCGCCTGCAACAACGCAAGTAATATCTGTTGGTACTCGACACATAAAAAACGCTTTACTCTAAGACACAAGCAAAGCGTTTCTCTAGGCAACGAAAAACAGGGAAAGCGTTTCCCTAACAAACAAAAAAAAAATGAAACATCTCTTCAGCAGACAAAATAAAACAGTGGTTCTCAAGGATAATGTTGCTCCAAACAGTCAAATTAAATCAAAAAAAAAAAATCAAAAAAAAAAAAAAAGAAGGCTTCACTTTATGAGTAAAGTGTTGAGAGTCCAGACTTCCCAAACTGCCCAAACTGCCCTGAAAATGCTTAAATTAACTTTGTAACATATAAGCTTTCCTCTATGTGTTAAGACGGAAAATCATCTTAAGGGTAGGGGCTGCGTTTAGAATATTTTGATCAATGCATTTTGACATGCTTTGTGCGTCAATTAATATAGAGAAAATAGTCAGAACAAACAAAAAATTTTTCATCAGTATGAGGAAAATAAATAAAAAAAAAAAAAAAAAGATCCAATTATGTCTATACGCCCGTATCCAAGTTGGCTGGACCCATTAAATGCAAAAAAAAATTAATTGTTGTGCGTATAAGTGATGTTGCTATATCCTTTTTTTTTTCTTTCTTTTTTTGACTTTTTACTTTCTTCTTTGATTCCCTTTCTTGATGATTTGATATTTCTTTTTAATTTGATATTTCTTCTTTTGGATGATGACATAAAACGGAACGCAAAAAAACAAAACACAGTTAAACATACATCGCGTCACTTGCATCAGCGAAAGTTTAATAATACCATAGTTTACAGCTATTAAGAACCTCACAGATTGCAAATATCAATACAAATAATAGATCGATGCAAATAAAAATTAGAGCCACCACCAATAAATGCGAAGGAAAATTAACGCTGCTTATGTAATTGAAAAGTCAAAATTGCATCAGTGGTGCCAATAAAGTTGATGCTATATTTTTTCTGAATAGCAACGCTGTTCTAGCCTCTTTATTCACTGCTTTTCGTTCTTTAGTTCTATAGTTCATGCTTTTCGGTATCGGTTTCCATCAGTTATCAAATATAGCCTACTAGATGAAAACAAGGCCCCGAATAGCATTTTGTATTAGGTACAAGAAAAACTCCAAAGGTATGTACAATCAAATAAAAAAAAAGAATATTGCAATACCAACTTTTTTGCTATATTATTTACATTCTTTCTGCGCGATTTGCTCTCAACTAAGTAATTATATATTTCTTGATCTAAATCCAATGCATTTTATCCTTGATTTGTTTCTTTTTTCTATTTTATTTCCTTTTTTGTCGTTAGACCTATTTTTCTTTTCTTTTTAATTGTTGAAACGCGCACGCTTCTCAAAAAAAAATTTTTTTTTTGATTTTTCTAGTTTTGATTTTGATTTGATTTCCGCTTTTCTTCTTTCCTCCACTATATAAGATCTGACAAATCCCGATTTCTTTCACCTCTTTCTTTTGATTTTGCTGTATTGTTGTTTTGCCTTACTCACACTTACTCTTTACTCGAATAACATTCGTCCTATACCACTTTACATAAACACAATAGTTTCTAACTAAATACTCTCCTTTCTTGTGTTTACTTCCAGCTAACTTATTCGCACATTCGTTCCCTTTTTAGAATAAGCATAGCCTTTTTTTTGAAATAAAAGCTTGCCCTTTGATATTGAAAAACTCAACGTAGCTCATTATTTAGAGTCGTTACATCCGGATACCATATTTAGTCCATAGTCTTTTTCTTTTGACTTGTTGCCATGAGATTTGCATCTCCATTATTATTATCCTTGTTGGCCGGCGCTTCCCTTGCCGTTCCAACTAAGCACCATCACCAACACAAGCGTGATGCCGAACCTGAACCTGTTCAAACCGTCCTTGTCACCGCTTATGAAGTTGTCTACCTCACTGAAGGCGAAGAAGGTCCTGGTTCTACTGGTCAATCTTATGCCACAACCACCCTTTCCGTATCCCCATCCACTCAAGCTGATTCCACTTCTACAAGTTCTATCTCTACCCTATCAACATCTGTTGTCAGCTCAACCTCTTCATCCAGTTCTGTGGTCACATCCAGCTCCTCCTCTTCTAGCTCTTCCAGTTCCTCTAGCTCTTCTAGCTCTAGCACTTCTAGCACTTCTAGCTCTTCGAGTTCCCTGTCCTCATCTTCCAGCTCTACTTCATCGTCTAGTTCTGCTGCAGCCTCCGCTACCTCATCCTCTTCTTCCAATGGTATTGATGGTGACTTGAGTGACTTTGAATCTCCATCTGGAAAATTTGAAGATGGCGTTTACGACTGTTCCTCTGGTGTTCCAACTGGTAACGGTGTCGTTTCCCTTGACTGGGTTGGCCTTTCTGGTTGGGCATCCATTCTTAACGATGCTGGTAATACCGTTACCTCTTGTCAAGATGGTTATTACTGCTCTTACGCTTGTCAGGCTGGTATGTCTAAAACTCAATGGCCATCCGAGCAACCTTCTGATGGTCAATCCAGAGGTGGTTTGATTTGTAAGAACGGTAAATTGTACAGAACAAACACTAATACTGACTACTTATGTGAATGGGGGAAACAAACCTCTAATGCTGTCTCCAAACTTGACAAAGTTGTCTCTTTATGTAGAACTGATTACCCCGGCTCTGAAAATATGGTTGTTCCTACCAGATTAACTGCTGGTGGATCTAAGCCAATGTCTGTTGTTGACGAATCTACATACTACACATGGCAAGGAAAACCAACTTCCGCTCAATATTATATTAATAATGCTGGTATTGATGTTGAAGACGGTTGTATCTGGGGTACTTCTTCTGGTACTGTTGGTAACTGGGCTCCTGTTGTTGCGGGTGCCGGCTACAGTGGGGGTATCACTTATTTGTCTCTTATTCCAAACCCAAATAACCAAACTCCACCAAACTATAGCTTAAAAATTGAAGCCGCCGACAGTTCTAGCTCTACCGTTGGAAACTGTGTTTACGCTGATGGAAAATACAACGGCCAAGGTTCTGATGGTTGTACTGTTTCTGTTACCAGTGGTACCGCAAATTTTGTCTTCTACTAGATTTTGCATTATTTGGTTTTCTTAATTAATTCCATTCTGCTCTGTGAATTATTTACCTATAAGATAAGTCTTTCCTGCAAAATTATTTTCTATGATCATCAAAAAAATTTCTTGTATTTTTTTTTATACCACTTTCTTTTATTACCCCTCCCCCAAAAAAATGATTAATGTCCTTTATGAAATTCGATTACCATTATGAATGAATGAGTGAAATGTTTATGATAGCCTTTTTCTTTCTTATTAATTTTGTCTTACTATTATCCACTGTTTAGTTTATTTATTTATTTTGCTTTATTCTTATGTGTATATTATATATCTTTTTATTATATTAACCTTCTTGTGTGTCCGTTATTTATATTCTAGTGGTTAAGAACTAATTCGTAATCTTCTCGAAATAAACAGAGCATTAAGATCAAAAGGTGGGTGAAACAACATACAATCCAGGAAATCATATACTTTTTATATTTAAAGAGGAATCAGTATATTAACATAATTCGAGATTAGCGTAGTCTTAAATAGCTGATTTAATTTAATAATTGGCCTTCATCTTTCTCTTTTATTTACTCTGAGATATAATTTGGTTGCTTGATCTAGACTCTAAGTTGTGTTTACACTTGTTTGTTCTAGACTCTGAATTGTGTTTACATTTGTTTGTTCTAGACTTTAATATTTGTTTTCATTTGCTTGATCTTGATCTAGATTAAATTATGGTAATCCTTTAAATTTGAATCATGTGAAAAGCACGTGCATTAAAACGGCACGTGATTGAGAGCATTTTTGATCTTTTTATATTATTGGTCTTTTATTTATTTTTTTCAAGCAAAGCCTAGTTAGCACAATCGGTAGTGCATTCGACTCTTAATCGAAAGGTTGCGGGTTCGAGCCCCGCATTGGGCTTTTCTTTTTTTTCTAATTTTATTATTCAACTGCATGAAAAGAAGCAAGTCACTCCAATGATCACAGCAGTTATTTTATTTTTTTTTTCAATAATTAAAAAGAAATATGAATCAATGTAATAAATATTTATAAACTCTCCGTGTGTTGATAAAAGTTCTCATAATAGCTAAATTAGTCCTTTTACTTATCTAGGATGATATTTTATTATTTACAAAAAAGTAGTGGACCTATCTACAATTTGAAAAATACGTAAGATTACATCTAATGTATATCTTTATTTATTTAATAATTATATAAACACAATAAAATATATAATTATGTTTTACTGAATATCGATTCCATTGATTTTCTTAGTACAGATGCATTATAATCAAGCACTGAATTAAAAGTACTCTCATCCATTGTTTTTGACAAGGCGTCTTCATCTCTAATATATGCAATTAAACACATATCAGGTAGCATTTCCTGTAAATAAAGTTTCAGGCCAGGAGATAATCTAGAAACACAACGAAGTCTTGCTCTTTTACCTTTGTTCAATTTATCCTTCTTTTCCAGAGAGCCAATTCCATTGGACTTCTTGATATTATTGTCGTATTCAAAACTTGTTAAACTTCTATCATCTTCGTCATCTTCATCAGCATTACCCCTATCTAATTTATTATCCTCAAAAGCGATTGGGTCAGGTCTTGTACATACTAGTCCGTCTAAATCAATTGACATGTCTATAAACTCTGAACATACTTCGTAAATTTTGGAATCCAATGGGGAACTATCAGTAGCAAAATATAACTTGCTTCTCAAATCGCAGAGAAACGCTTTTTCAATTTGACAATGTTGCACAAAGCTATCTAATAACCTTTCCAAATCACTTAGTTCAGGAATTAAGCGACTAATAATCTTGGATAATACCTCATAGATACTTTGATCGTAAATAGAGGTTTGGTAAAATTCAATTCCTTGAAACAGTTCGAGACCACCATCATATAACATTTCATCTGTTCTGTCTTTAATATCTCTAACAGTATTGTCTCTGAATTCCTCGCTTAACCCATCAATTTTGTGCACTAATACTTCAACACGAATATTCTGATTCTCCAGATAAGCGATCTCAATAACCTTTATCAAGTTTCTAACAGCATTATAATATTCATCTTGCGCGTCAATTACATAAATAATGGCTTCTGTTTGCTTAAACATACTGATAGTATCATAGTCACCGTCCAAATAATCTATCTGGCCAGGCAATTCCATAATATCTACATTAATCAAAGATGCAACATTTAGAACTTCGGGTTTCGATGTACTTTCCAAATATACAGATTCCCATGGCTTCATGTTATGGAAAACTGATTCGATAATTGAAGATTTTCCTGATCTTCTTCTTCCCATAAGAACCACAGTAGGTGTCTTTTCTTCCTCAAAACTCATTTCAAAGTCTTCTTAATAGTATTATATTTCTTTTGTATTATTTATCAATAATAATTATTTACCGTTTTCTATTCATTTGATAGGTTTTATACGTATTAGTCGCCTTACTTTCAGTATTATAATAATTTTCATAAAGTTGATTATTGATAACACTATAATCTAATTGCTAGTTTTGTAGAAACTTTTTTCTTCTCGTCGCCTTGCTAATGTATACTATATTTTTTTTTTTTAAGTATTTACGAAGATAGTAGTAGAAAAGCAATTAACTAGTAACAAAGTAAAATTGAAAATCGATTTGAATGAGTCGCGATGCGATATAATCAAACATATAAATGTATTGAACAGTAAAGTACCTCATAGATATCACTGCGGAAACACATAAGCTTTATGATATTATTTGCTTTTCTTACGCTAAAATTAAAATAACTTGCAATAGAGTAAAATATGGAATTGTATTAGCAGAAAGGGCAACATCAGAATAGGACTAAAAGAATATATTGGGAAAACTTACAAGCTGAGGATAAGAACATAGAGAATGTCTAAGGATAAAGATGAAGATGAGTCTGAATGGTATGGTTCTTTAACTTCAAGAAATATAAACTGGGTTCAGGTAGGGAATCGAGAATATCAAACTTGGTACGGTAATGCGTTATATTTCGGTAATAATTGGGAGAGCTTGGGTTTTAAAGACGTTCTCAAGTTAAAAAAAAATAAAAAAACATTTCCCAAAGATAGATTTTGGCTTGAAAAGCTATTCGTTTGTGAGTATTGCTTCAAGTACACGGATGATGAAAAATGCATAATTGAGCATAGGATGTTATGTAAGTATGGGACTTTGGAGTACTACCCGGGTAAAATCAAATACAAAAGTGATGATTACATTATTCGTAAAGTCAAAGGTAATAGGCATGCTTTATTCTGTCAATGTTTATGCTTATTTGCCAAGCTTTTCTTGGAAACTAAAACCATTTTTTTTTCCGTCGAAAATTTTGATTTCTATTTAGTTTATGGAAAGAAATCAAATGATCAGTTATTGGATTCAAATCAAAATACATGGGCTCCCATGGGTTATTTCTCGAAAGAAGTTCTTAACTGTTGGGATGAAAATAATCTAGGTTGCATTTGTGTTTTTCCACCCTACCAGAATAGAAAATTGGGCACTTTATTAATTTCTTTTTCTTATGAAGTTTCCAGATTCCAAGGTCTCATTTCTGGACCCGAACACCCATTGTCTCAATTTGGAAGAATCAGCTATTTACTGTATTGGAGTAAAGAATTAGCTAAAGAATTCATAGAGGGAGCATTCCAAGATATGGATAACGTTCTGCTTGACATTATAGCAAGATATACAGGTTTTAGACAAGATGATATAGCGATGGCATTGGAAAACATGAAGGTTCTCCGGAAGGAGCGTAATAACTTGATAATTTTAAAAGCCAACATATTGCATTGGATTGAGACAACAAATCCAAAGTTCCAGCTGGTTCTAGATAAGCAGTACTTAGTTCTTGAATAATCTGCATGATAATCAGGAAGCGTTTTTTATCGAAGTATCAGTAGTATACAGAATTAGTCTGATCACATGTAAAGTAATTTATTGGCTATTCACAGTTTTACAGAAACTGGAGATAATCTCTTTTCAAGACAAAATTAAGCGAAACCATGTTGTTCTACTGAATGCGTGATATTTTACGTTTGCAAAATCTATATTGAATCTATAAAGTCTATTTTAATTATATTTGATAGGTCTACTAGTTTTTCAGATCGTGATTTGTTGTATCAGATTTTTATTTTCTGAGATACTTTGTTAATTCGTATTCAACTGACACGTCAAAATTTATTATGTGCTAGTGGATGGTTCAAGTGTTGAAGTTTCAGGTAACGAATATGTGAAATAGAGCGACGAATAACCTGTTGCAAAGTCTTGAGCTGCTAAAATTTGTGAAGATAAAGCATCTAAGTTTGGTATGCCTGCGTAACAGCTACCTGCTATGGTCATAAGACAAAAAATATTTTGAAATTTCATTGTTTGATAAGCAATTGGATGTGGATTTAAACCTATTGTCAAAAAAATTTGGAATAGTTATATAAATTTGATCAATGATATTTAATTCATCCAATATAGCTACTCAATTGAATATGCTCCACCATAGGGAATCTGTTTGTTTATATATTGCTATCATTAATTATTTTACATTCTAAAGGTTTAATGGCGTATGAAACGCGAAACAAACTGCATTCTGGGACTATGCACTATGCATAGCTTTTTTTGCGAGCGCAAATATTGAAAATGTTTGTCGAAAAAAACTCTATTTTTGACAGTAAACGCGCGTTTTATAAAATGCAGCTACAATAGAAAAAGAGTTATAAAACAATTATATATATACCTCATGCTTACCAGCATCAATCATCTTCATCTTCTATAATCTTCATTTTTCTTTTTTCATGAGAATTATGTAATTCTTCTAATACTTTGATCTCTCTTATTGTAGATCCATAAATTATAGAATTACTATTACATATTAGTAAGGAGTTTACAGAAATTTTTCCTGTATTTTTTAAATTTTCTGAAAGATACTTTCTGTCCTCTTCACATAAGCCTAACTCATCATTCAGACATACTAACCTATCATAGTCTAATTCAATTAGTTTGTCATCATCTTCATCAACTATTGATTTTTCCTTCTCCTGCTCTACTTTTTTTATTATTCGTACTCTATTCTTTATTTCATCATTGCTGATCTCTATAACTGATCTTGAATCTTCTATGTCATCCTTCATAAAATTTAATAAAAAGGCAATGGAATTGGAGTTAGAGTTGTAATTATTTATTTCGGTTTGTCCGTTATAGTCTAAAATGATATGGCTCAATTGTGAAGTGCTACTACTATCAGTTGCTTCTGCAATATCTGTTCTTTTACTAGATATTCCACCAGAAGGCCCAAAAATCAACGGCTTCCACAACAAATATTTCAGCTCGACTCTAATATTATTCTTATTCTGAAAATTTCGTATAATGTGGTTAATTTTCTTTTTAACAATACAAATGGAATAATTTCCTGAAACTGGATCTTTTCTCAATCCATCTATAGCTTCTAATGTATAAATAATGTCGGAATGGGTCATTCCTGTCGAAGCGGACAAATCATTTATTGATAACTTTAATACTGGATTTGCATATTCGCTTGTTTTTTTTTTCATTTCAGTCTCCATTAATATGTCATTTAGTCGAAAAGCTAATGCAACTTTCCAGTATTTTCTGTACGACAACAATCCAAGTTCAGATAATGGTTTTTCTGGTGTTCCCACCTTATATTCCATTCTTGATAACAAATAACTAAAATCAATCAAAAAAAAACCATATCCCTTTCTTTGATAAATTGGTAAAGTCACAATACATGACAAATTGTAATCTGTGGAGGATAACTTTTCTTTCGAAAAATACCCAACAAAATTGTATTTTCTTTTGTTTGTATTAGCTTGACGCTCTATTTCTGTCAACACATAAAACACAAATGGCTGCACGTCAAAAAACAACGTTTTGGAATTCAAAAATAGTTTGGATAAGAGACACAAATTTTGACAGTACAGCTGATTTTTTCTACCGTCCACTTCGAAGACTGCAATATTATGAAACGAGTCTCTATAAATTTCATTTCCTGGGGGCAGCATATTGAGGCATTTCTGTTTATGTCTGTACATTGCAAATTCTGAAACATTATGAGTTAAGCAATTCCCACAAATATATAGTATTCCATCCAATTGAGGTTTGTCTGTATAAGGAGATTCGAACCAAGTATCAATAATATGATTATCAAACTTTATTTGATTGAACTTTCTACTGTTGGACTCAAAACCACTGAAACTGTTCCTTTCGCTCATTATCTCTTTTGACCTTTTCAATGCCAGATAAAACATAACACGATCGCTCTGCTTGGGCTGTGTTTGTAAAGTTATCGAATCTTTCATATTCAAGACACCTTGAAAAGGTAGTTGCAATTTTGTCTCCACTTTAGCAATTTTGAATTTTTTCCAATCTTTCAAAGAAATTCTGTTACCTAAACATTGTTTTAGAGATCTCGAGTCAAAAATTTCATTGTTATTTATTATTTTTTTCAAGCTGATTTTCACAATTATCTGTTTCTCATTGCGATGAATTTGCACAAATTTTGATGTCCCTGGAGATACGCTTGGCAGAAGAAGTTTATCATTAGACATCGTATTACTATTCCAAGCATACAAATTAATATTGCATATATTCTTTTTGCAGCATCCAACAGTACTGTATAACGAGGATTGCTGGTAATTTTATGATACTTTTGTTAATTTTAACGGATATGTCGATCTTGATAGTGATTAACTTTTATTTTTTTTTTCTTGAATGTTTTTTTCTTTTTACGCGTATGAAATTTCCTATTGTTAGCGTTAAAGGACGCGATTTAACAATTTAGCTTCGAAAACCATGTGAAGAAGCAGATAACATAATGATATTAACACAACTGAATCAAAAATAACAAATTTTTGAAAAATAAGATGTTAAATACACTGGTTAAAATATTTTTTGATGCAAGTTCTCTAATTTCAGCCATATTCAATTGTATTCTATTTTTTTATTTCTTTTATGAATTAATAAGCTATCAAATTAATGAATTAGCTTAGGTTATTTGACTCACAAATAAATTAAATGGAACAAATCCATATTATTTCGAGAGTTATTTGAATTAAGTATTATTCAGAACCTCTGACTAAGAATCATAAGAATCAATGATTTATTTTAATCCTTAGTTTCATCAAGAACAAAATTACACAATGGTCAATATATTACGAAAGCAAAGAACCACATTTCCAAAAAAAATCTCACAAAACTTTCAAAACTTGCAAAAGTATTATTGATGAGAATAAAAACTATAAAAAGTCTATTCATGTCTCAGTATTTAGTAAATCAAAGAAACTATGAAGTTTTAGAAATCTTCGAATAGTATCTGTTGAGTTAGTGGTATTAACAGGTTAAATTCATGCACATAATACTTTAATGAGATGTTGTGTTTGCGTGTACATCAGGGGATGAAACTGTAGCCATGCTGTAGCTAAACAGTAAAAGGAGACTATGCACAAAGTTTATTGAGAAAGCCTGACTGAGAATCAAAGAATATAGAGATAAATGACTATTAGAAGAATTTGTGGGAAAGAATTAATGAGAAAGAAGAAGAAGGATATCAAACTTATCGAAAATATATAGCGTAATACAATATCGTCGTATCTTGTTGACTTTGCAGAGATGTTTCTTTGTTATCAGAACCACTGTTGATGTTCATAATTATTCTTGTTTTAAGAGAGATAATGTAATATATTGATTTCTTGTCTATTCTATATGTCCTTCTTCTTACTTATTCTCCTGTTATTTCAGAATATGGTGAAATGTATCAGGTTATATACTAATCGATATTTCTTGATGTTGTTATTCTCTGAATAGATTTCTGAGTTACCATTTTCTGAGTTATCATTTTCTGAGCTAACACATTCTGAGTTATCATATTTCTATTTATAGTTCCGGTATGAAATTGAGTCAATATTACGATGTACTACTGGCTTAACAAATTAAAATAAAATTTCTCTCAAAATGAAGATTGTCTATCAGGTTTGATGGTTATTCTGATCACGAATCAGAACTACAGACTCTAAAATTACAAACAGCTAAATAAAATAGAATAAGCAACACTTGAAGTGTCAAAAATGATTTGATTCATATTCCAAGCTGTTGAGCCAATATTACCTTGTGAAATAGTTGTTCATTGTACTACCAAATATCTTCCGTCTATAGGCTACGTTGATGCTATAGTATAGGAGGGGCTATTCCTGAGAAGAACTGCAATAACCAAGAAATAAGGGATATAAGGAGACCAATTTCCAGATGAATCAATGATCTTAAAGAATAGGAAGGAAGAAAAGAGAAAAAACAGATATAGATACATAGTGATTAATTAATAAATACAATTTTATCTCTCAAATAAGAATGACTATTAACATTAATAGTGATTCCGATAGAGCAAGTATCTCTGAAAAGTCAAGGGGATACTTCGCCTCGACAAAGAGAAATAATGATTTTCATTGTATATCTATTTGTTTGTCTATATGTCCATACTTCCCTCTTCTTGTTCTTGTTCTCTTTTCAGATAATATCTTCATCTGGAGATTGACCTCATTATATCCTTTTTTAGTAAATACTGCTAGACTTAAAATACAGTAATGTTTTGTTACTTTGCTACAGCTTGGCATTATCTTAGGCACAGCTTGGCCTTATTGTTTATTCGCGGATACAATATGGTTTACATGACGTAGTCATACTTTTGAGGCGGGACGTACAAAGATTATTTATAATAACATAACGTGATTTGCACGTGAAACTAAACTACTGTAGATGTTTTTAATGAAAACAGCTAAAATAAAATAGAAAGTAAGTCACTTGAAGGATCAGAAGTGATTTAGTTTACTCTCAAGG
>JASTVB010000100.1:0-20235 GCA_031125705.1 Saccharomycopsis babjevae | reverse complement strand
ATTTTTGAAGCCTGTCTCCAGCACGTGATATGAATGCTATTGATTTTGGTACTGCAATGAATTATCGTGAATACAAAGATAACAGTATAGTAACACATTGCAATATTTTATCTGTTCATTTCAATATCTCGTAATTACTCTCTTATGTAATAATTTTTCGTTTAGCTCATCACATACTTAGTTAAAAGTTGTTCATTATAATGAATATCACGTGCATCTTTATTATACATCCAACTTATCGATTTTGCGCATAGCTAGTGCCTCTATATAATTTTATTGGTGCAACCGTCCTAAACGGTTCGTTGCCGGACCCCATTATCGATTCCGGAATGCTCACTTATCGATTTTCCGTCCACAAAAAAAAAAGAAAAAAATTTTGTTAGCGCAAACGTTATTTATCCCTTGCATGAATCACTGTTTTTTGATCGACAGCCGAGTCCCCTATATAAGTGTCGAACAAAAAAAGAAAAAATGCCAATTTTTGTTATTAGATTAGAAAAAATGATGAGGTAAAAGTTAAAATCCAAAGAAATAATGTAAGGATGTGCTCCAATTAATATCAGTCTAAGGGCTGAACACCCAGAATTGAAATGTTAGCAAGTAAAAAAGATGACCTCTTAAAAATATCAATCATCTATATATGTTTTGTATGGAAGAGACATCAGCCCCTAGGATATATATTAAAAAACGTGTAGCCTCAAGAAAATAGAAAATAGCTGTTAACTATGGAGCTGAGACGCAGCCCTCATGAAAAATCCAAAAAAAGGTGACACAAACGGAAAAAATGTCCAATTAGTACAGTATTTGAGGATTATTTCCCTATTTATATCTGCCACAAAAAAAAAAAAAAAAAAAAAAACTAAGCTAAGCAGTCAAACCTGGAAAAAAAATTACAGCACGTGATAAAAAAAATTATTGTTTCGAATGAGTCATTGGCTATTTCTAAAATAAAATATGCCTACAAAATTGAATGGTTGGATATTTAAGTAAGAAGTTATACCAACAACACCAGTTCCATAATAATTCTAATTAGAAGTATTTGCTTGAAATCACTGACAACTACAACCATTCAGCATGGCAGTGAAATTGTACACAGGCCCAACAGGCAATGGTCGTAAACCATTGATTTTTATAAAATTGTTGAACATTCCGCATGAAATCCACATGTTCTCATGGCCAACTACTGAAATCAAGGAAGAATGGTATCTAAAGTTGAATCCAAATGGATTTGTTCCCACTTTGGTTGACAATGACTTGGTTCTATGTGAAAGTAATTGTATTTTGCAATATCTTGCAGAAACTTATGACATCGATGGCAAATTCAGCTATAGATTACAGAAGAACCCTGAATTGTACTGGCAGCAACAGAGATGGCTATTTGATCAGGCTTCTCAGTTTTCTGCAGCCTTACGGAGATACAATATATTTTATAAATTAAAATCCAATGACGAACTTGTTTACCAAAACATTTTGGAAAATGTTGACAAGGTATATACAGTATTGGATCAACATCTTGCTGGAGGTACTGGCTGGTTTGTTGGTGATAAATTCACGATCGCTGATTTGGCGTTTGCTGGTGGAAATTATCGGAGAATTGAAGTAGCTGAACGCAGAGGTGATGAGGTAATAACAAAGGACTGGGACATTAAATATCCAAATGTCGCTAAATGGTATAAAAAAGTTTTGGCAGTTGACGGTGTTGAAGATGGGTTTAAATTGAAATAAGCTTGTGTCTTATGCTTTTACTGAAGTGAGATTTAGATTAACCGCTTGTTGTTTTAGAGAGAATATTGCAATTTGTAAATATAAAAATAAAGATATATAGCAGTATGTCGTAGGATTACACATTGTGTTACTGTTTTTCTTGAGCCAGTAATACATCATAAGGCTGACTCAACTTTACATGAGATTGAATGAATGAAATAATCAAGCGCGTAAAAGAAGACTTGATTATTAATGATGTTTTGGAGTCATTAATACAAATCAACTATATCAGTAATACATCTTAAATTTTTTATTATTACACTAATAATAAAATATTAGGACAGGGTTACATAAGCATATCGGATTTGTAATACAAAGGGACAAATACCCCAACGAGGAAATAGAAAGATCAGAAGTATAAGGAAATATAAAAATAGACAAAAAATTGATATATAAAATAAAAAATATCTCTCTCAAACGAAGGTTGACTATTAACGCTAATAGTGATTCTGATATCAAGCATGAGTTTCTGCAAAGTCAGCAAGATTCGTTGTCTCGACAGTTTTGTAAATCATACTTGCTTTTGCGGAGATGAATGTAGGAGAATTCTCAGAGGAAAAAGTGTAAATGTTAAATAATCCAATATATGTAGAATTAAGGTGGATACCTTCTAGAAACATACTTCTTCATCCTGTTCGTCGTTTTCATCTTCGATGTCCGCCCAGAGAAATGCAGTTCTAAAGTATCTAGCTACAAAAGTCAAAATCAATAATATTGGAACCTCTAGCAACGGACCAAAAGTGGCAGCTATGGCTTGTTTACTGCCCGAACCATAAATTGAAATAGCCACCGCTAAACTGAGCTCAAAATTATTCGATGAAGCAGTGAAGCTTTGAGTGACAATCTGAGAATAGTTAGCGGTGCACCCACGCTTCCATTTAGAAGGGAACTTTTCCATTTTTTCTTCACACCCACATAATAATTTTGTGTTTTCATCCAGCGACTTAGTAGGTTCCGAAGTCCATCGTAACACAAAGAATGTCGCAAACCAGCAAATCAAAAAATACAACGTCAATGGGATGAAACAAAGGAAGGCAGTGCCTACTTCCTTGATGAACTCGTTCCCTTTGTCAATGAATATAACAATTATAGTGTACAATAGACCTATCAAAGCCCACGGACTAATAAAGGGAATCAATTTGTCATATGTGTTTGAAAATCTCAAAGAAAATCTGATGATGACCCCTAGGCCAAGTGGGACACCCAAGAAAAAAGCAACGCTCTTTGCAACGATACCGTAGGAAATACCAGACTGGATGGGTATTGCGTCGCCGGTGATCACATAACAGAAGAACAACTGATATGGGGCGTACAAGACAACTTGCAATAAACTGTTGATTAGAACAATCACTGCACAAAGGGTGTTATCTCCCAATGCAATATCATTCCATAATAATACCATTGCGATGCATCTTGCAATTCCAATCATAATTATACCGGTTCTGTACTCATCGTAATTGAACAAAACCAACCAAGACAAGCCAAACATGATGAAGGGACATATGATCCAATTCAAAAGTAGGGCGACTAAAAGAGGTTTGAGGTATGATGATTTTGAGAAAAATTTGTGGAAGTTTTCCCATTCAACTTTGCACAATGGGGGAACCATCATTATGATCAAACCAACAGCCAAGGGAACTGACACGCCAACAACCTGTGCTCCATCAAATGCAGAACTGCTATTTGGAACGTAAACAGAGATCAATATACCGACGACGATGGCAAGGAAGATTAGTAGTGGCAAGAGCTTATCGGTAATGGATAAGCCTTTGAAGGCCGCTCTGGCGTCTTGCTTGAACGTCATGTGGGCAGTAGAGGCTGGATTTTCAAAGATAAAGAAAATATAACTAAATTCTAGTGGTATTCTATATTAGAATATACTGCTAAAAATGAAAATAAAAAAGGATGATTCAAAGACAATTTATTTAATATTATAATAATCTTTCCAAAAAAAAGAAAACCATAAGAAAGTCAAGTTAAAAAATAATTGATGTTAGGATGTCATGTTGATTGGATCGCAGAGAAATCGAGTCATCAAAAAATATTTTTTTCTAACAAAAAAAAAAAAAAAAAAAAGAAACAAAAAAGTACAGACAAAAGTAATAATTATTTTTAGATAGATTACTACACTAATCTTAAAGATGAATAAAACAAATCTATAAAATGAACATAAACAATAGAAATTCTTAAAAACTGGATCTGATGGAATTGAGAATTCTTCATGTTTCAAGTATATCATTGCCAGAATCCATGTTGATAACCGATCAAGATTTTTTCTGGGAATTCACGGACTCATGAGTCCAATAACTATTGGAGTCATGTAATTGCAATGGATTCGGAGATTCCAATACTTGAGACTGAAATATTGCATTTTTGTTTGGCAAAACGGTAGCTGAAACATTCAATTTTAATAGGGTATATCTGATGCAATATCCACACACATATTAGTAAAATTCTATAAAGTATATATCTCTTGCATTTAGACGAGGCTGCAAACGAAGTCGAGGCAGATTCTCTTGCTGACTTTGCAGAGATTCTTGGTTGATATCAGAACCAATGTCAACTTTGATATTCAACTTTCGTTTGAGAGAGATATTTTTTATTTTATATAATAATTTCTTGTCTAATCTATGTATCTTCTTCATTTTCTTTTGATCTTTCTATTTTCGTCGAGATATTTATTCTTTTATGTTGAGCCAGTAGTACATCGTAATATTGACTCAGTATCATACCGGTATTATAAATAGAAATATGATAGCTCAGAAACATATTCTGAGAATAACAACATTAAGAAATATCGATTCGTATATAATCTGCTGCATTTCATCATATTCTGAAATAACAGGAGAAAAAGTAAGAAGGAGGATACATAGAATAGACAAGAATTCATATATATGATATTATCTCTCTCAAAACAAGAATGACTATCAACATCAATAGTGGTTCTGATAACGAGCAAAGATCACCGCAAAATCAGCAAGATACCTTGTCTCGTCAATTTGCATTGAAGGGCTTTTTGCTTTGCAAAAAAAGGTGTGTCAAATTATCATTTTATATACAAGTTGAGCATTAAAGTACTTCATAAGAGAAGGTTTGATCTAAATTGGCAAAAACTCTTAAACATTTGCATTTAATGACAAATTTTGTGAGGAGACTACTAAAGTGGGAATTGTAGCTGTCTTATATCTATCCTAGAATTGATTACATAGTAAAGAAATACTATTTTCCTTCAACAATTTATACTCAAAAACACTGCGATTGTTTTATTACTAGTCATGAACAATATAAATATAGAAAGTAGTAATATCAATATACTAAGTTAAGATATTGAATTCAAAGTTACGAATAGTAAACGCATTATCAATGTTAGTCAGAAATTTCCAGCCAGTGAATTCATTCATATCAGAAAGGAAAAATAGATTTGTGGTTACAGAAGAGCCATCATTAAAGTATAACTCTACAATATTCACATCAATCACACCGTACACTTTGTAAACATTAGTTCCATTACTAGATGTTTCATATGGCTCCAAAAAGACTGATTGTTTGTTATTGAAAAATGGATTCGCAGAGACGAACTCGTTCAAAGAATTACCTCTGTCTACATAGAAAGCGCCAGCGACAGCTTCGTAACCAATTGCTAAATATTCTGAAGAACTGTCCTTAGTATTGAATTGAAGAGTTAACTGATTCAAACGAGAAATATTCAAAGCATTAGAGTTTACACTCCAAATAATTTCGAAATCGTAGAGTCCTTTTGCTGTACCTGTTTCGAAATTCGCATATGGTGCATTTTCATTTGTCAAGTCTAGGTTTTCGAATGAAAATTGTGGGTTTTTAGTACTCAATGGTTTAGCTGCAAGAATAGGTTCACTATTTAAATTCAATTGTGCTGATTCTGGATTAGGTTTATATGCTTTCAAAGTGAAGTTTCTAACTAAAGACATCGAAGATCTCCAAGTTTTTGTTGGAACATTCAACCCGTATTGCCAATTTGAGGCCCATGCAATAGCTAAAACATCATTATTATTGGCTGTATTGAAAAAAGTTTGTAAAGCATAGTAATCTTTACCCAAATCAACGAATCTAGTCTGTGTGGTGAAAGGAACAAAGTGAGTACCATTGAAATCACCAACAAAATATTGGGTGGCTGAGCCACCCTGTGGAGAAGAAGGATTAATTGAAATAAAAAGGACCCAAGCTGTTTCGACTTTACTATTAGCAGTGTCATTTGTATTTAAGTAACCTTTATCATAAGTGGTAACGTTGAAGGAATCTAAATCATTATTGCCTCCCGATTGAACAATAGGAACTTCTGCTAGGCTAGGACATTCATATTGATAACCCAAATATCCCTGATAGGCAAAAGAAGACTTCAATTCCCAATCTTTCAAATTCTCTGAGGAGTAGATGAGGATTGCATACTTTTGAGAATGTGCCACGGTTAAAATCCACTTTTCGGACTCTTCGTGCCATAAAACTTTAGGATCCCTGAATTGAGTAGAGTCTATATCTAAGACAGGATTTTTTTCATATGAAGTGAAGGTGTAGCCACCGTCGAGAGAATAACTCAAATATTGGGACTCCTTGCCAGGTTGGTCTAGGGTCCATATAGCAACAACTCTTTGTCTCGGGTCAACTGAAGAATTAAAAAACCCAGACGTATTATTGTAGTCAATTACAGCACTTCCTGAGTAGGCCCCATTAGTGTCTGCACCAGGCGATATGGCGATTCCAGAATAATTCCAATGGGTTAAATCATCCGAAATACTATGACCCCAGAACAATGGACGACCCCAAACGGTACCGTTGGGGTTGTATTGGAAATACAAATGGTAAATTTCTTCCTTTGCATCATACCAGAGTCCATTAGGATCGTTCATCCAACCATGATCAGGGATAGCATGTACAAGAGGGCGAATTTCCTTACCTGAAGGAGAGTAATTAGAACTGATTTTCTGAAGGCAAATTAATGCAATTGCAACGGCAATACTATAGAATAATGCTGAGTTCATAACTATGATTAGTTTTCTCAAGGAATATCAATCTTATATATTTATAGCACAATCTTTTATTCAGCACACCATATATACTTGAATTTTTTTGGTGCAAAAAATTGGTTTCAATTACCATTAATATTATCCAATAACAACAACATCATAAAAAATAGTCCCAAATAAGTAATAACATAGATATATTAGATCATATACTGTGATGGCCATGCTGCTTAGTATAAAGTTTCTTCAAAAAAAATTTGCTTCTTGCAGCTAGAAGTCGGAAAAATTATCCCTAACTTAGAAAAGCCTCATCGGTGTTTATGAGATTAATCCATTTCTTTTCATGTGCCCATAGCATCTTTAATGCAGGGGTAAATTCGTGAAACATTTTTGTTCAATGCAGAAACTTTTTGCACGTGATGAGAAGAATCAAGATAGAGTCAGCTAATGAATGAAGTAAGATTTGTTCAAAAATTAATCTAACAAATTTCGACAATTAAATACAATTGATTTGAATAAACTATTTGAAGTGCTTATATGATATTGTGATAATTTTCTTTATTGGTAGGTGATGGAAGGTTTTGGTTTATAATATGTGTTTTATTGTAACATCAAAATAGAATTTTTCATCGAGAATTCTTGATTATTTTTTGGTTATCAAAAATCTTTGCAAGAATCAAGGATCTTAAGCTTTTTGTAAGGGTACTTGAAGCAATATTTTCATAATCATAATGGTAATCTTGACAAGAGGTTGTCACTCCCTCAATACTACATATGTGGTGCAGTAAGTGAATGGCCAACTCAATTATAGAAACACCGATTGAACATTTTGGAATTCGCTTGCAGTTGCAAACAAAATCACTAGCGCTCAGCAAGTATCGTGGAACAATCGATTGTTTCAAGCAATTAGTGGAATAAGGTGTTTTTGTGCGTGATCTCCTAGCTACTATGCTTAAAACATCATATGGTTTTGGCGTTTACTTTTTGTCTTATGAAGCGATTACCAATGGGCAACTTAACAAGGGCATCATATGAGAGAATATTCCTACCTGGAGGGTATTCTATTTGGAGCTATCCCCGGCCTGTGCATGGAACAAATTTTGTACAAGTAGTAAAATCTATATATGAGACTCGTGGAGGCTCTGCATTCTTCAAGGGCTTCGCTCCCACAATGTTGAGATCATTATCTGAGAATGGAGCAACAACTTTTAGCAGCCATACATATATATATATATATATATATATTATTTTACTTTAGAAGTCATGAGAACAAATATGTTTAACTGCTTTATATATAAGCGCTGTTCCCCATTGAAAGTTTAATCTAATTGCATTAATTTAGCTCAAAAAACAAAGCATGTCTTCATCTGGTTCTGGTTTTTACATCCTTAAAATTTCTTGCTTCAGTGAAGGTGCATTAGAAGAGTCTATTGACTACCTTCAGAACAAGAATTCCAAAGGGTCTTAATTATTACTGACCCAGGTATTGTTAAGATTAGTCTTTCTGACAATGCTACTAACTTATTAAAAAAGGCTGGCAGCACTTTATTTGCATCTGACAAGATTCAAAGAAATCCAAATATTCAAAACGCCAAAGACGGTTTAAAAGTGTCGAGGCACAGTATCTTGCCTCTGACTTTGCAGAGATTCTTGCTCAATATCAGAATCACTAATAGCAATAATGGTTAGTAATGATATGATATGTTTGACTCTGTTGTGAATTTACATCCTCTGGATGACTGGTTCTACCAGAAAAAATCTTGGTGATATAATATACATATTCTCCTTTTACAGTTTAAAGTATCTTTATCCATCATTTTCTGAATCTTTCGACACGCAAAAGCTCATTCCGATAAATCAGAGCAATATTGACAAGACTTTATCCAACTTTAGACGTTTTGTTTGAACGGCTGATCGATAATTGATTTATAGCAACCATTGGTCGAAAGTATATATGCACTCATGTTTTCTTCAGAAACCTGCAACTCCCTTGCTAGATATTTTCCAACATTAGCTGTCAAAATAATATGTGGGGAAAACACTAAATTTCGGACGAGAAACGGAAAAAGCCAATTCTTGCTTTAGCTGTTTCGCTATAAAAGGGGTAAATAATATTGAACTTTTTCATTTTTTCTTGAATGCACACATCACCAGAGGGCTATTATTTTAGAATTCAAAAATTCAAATAAAATTTATAAGCTACAGCTTCTCACATATTTCGGAAGCGCTAGTAATTTCTATTTTTCCACATAATAACTGTTAGTTCTAATTCAAAGATGAGTAAAGTTTTGGTTGTTTTTGGAGCCACTGGCCAACAGGGTAGCTCAGTTGTGTCTTACGTGTTGCAAAATCTATCTGATAAATTTGTAGTTAAGGGTATAACACGTGATACTCTGAGTGCTAAATCTCGCTTGCTTTCTGATAACGGCGTGGAGATGATATGTTGTGATACTTCAGATAGATTATCTGTCTCAAAAGCATTGAAAGGTGCACACACAGTTTTTGCTATGTCAAACACGACTTATGAGGGCTCAGGTTCTGAATATGAAGTTGGAAAAACCATCGCCGATGCTGCTGTAGAGCAAGGTGTCGAATACTTTATCTGGAGTACTTTACCTAATGTCAAAAATTTGTCACATAACGAGTTTCTTCAAGTAAAGCACTTTGACTCAAAGGCGGAAGTTGAAGCTTATGTTCGCAATTTGCCTTTAAAAAGCTCTTTTTTTCTGCCTAGTGTTTTCTTACAAAACTTTCACACTTTTTTCGCTCCTCAAAAACTTGGTAATTCTTACTCGTTTTTCAATATATTAAGTCCAGACACCAAAGTTCCTTGGATTGATGTAGTGGGTGACACCGGTAAGTATGTCGGTATTTTGCTTTCAGATCAGGATAAATATCTTGGTAAAATCATATATGGATCGCAAGAACTTTATAGTTTTGAAGAGATGGTAAATATTATAAGCGAAGTTTCTGGTAAGAAGGTGGTTTATACTAAGATTCCAAGAGAAAGGTTTGTAAAGTTCTTTCCTCCTGCAGTTGGTGAGGACTTCACAGAAATGTTTGAATTTTACGAGAAGTATGGTTATTGGGGACCTAATACTGCAAAAATTGTGGCCGAACAATCTAAAGAAATAGATTTCAAGCCCACTACTCCAAAAGATTTTTTTAAAGCGCATCCAATCAGCTTTGCATAATTATTCTGCTGTATTTAGTATTGTTTTTTATATCTTCGATTATTTATTGTTTCTTTTTAGGTTATCTATAATCATTATAATAGTATCAAAGACTTCTAAGAAACAAGTTTATAAATCAAATCTACTACTCGAAAGCAAACTTCTGTGCAGTACTTTGTATGGTTAGGATCTATCTTGAAATTAGTAAGAGCGCAAAGCTTTTCATTACAGGTGCAGGCCAGTAAATATGGTTTGGTTCAGCGACACAAAAGCGCCTTACTCTTTCTCAACTAAAAAAAGCCTAACCCATTCTCTATGGACATATGACAATATCTTTCTAATAGGCTAAATTGATTTACATTTTCCGGTTCCATCTGCGAAATTTTGCTAATTCATGTCTGCCAAAATTTAATTCCTCAAAGTATATAGTTTTACTAAATTTGATACGCTAAACATAGGTTTACTTTAAAAGGTGCTTTAAGAGTTGAAAAAACAGCAAGTTTTGTGCTTAAACGCCTGGATTGCTCATTGGCATATTCCAGTTCAATATAGCACGAAAAAAATAGTGAAAAGTAAGCAGTTCACGCCAGTACGTTTCTCGTAAAATACCAGTCTATAAGCAAACACTATAACATAATAAAACCTGTACATAGCCTTAAGAATTCATTTTCAGGATTCCAGAATCCGTATTGTATAATTACGAACTTGAGTCCACATAGAATACTCACCTTTCTATAATTGAAGAAAAGATATCATATTGGCTTGACAAAAGTTCAACGAGACTTCATTCAATACTTGAATAACTAGTCATAGTGTTTACCTGTGACATAGTAATCAGTTATTTATAGCTCCTAACTGCTGGTCAGAAATAATTGTAAAAAAATTATTTGCTCATGTTACAGAGCTGCTGCTATCCATCTAACTGCTATAGAAATATTACTAGCTGTTGCTTTTCTTGATAAAGTTTGGCATATAATATTTATTAGCCTATATATTTAAGTTGGGTTGAGCCATCAAACTGAAGCAACGACGTTTGAGATCGTAAGGTACGCAATTTTTTTTATCTCTTGTCTGCTGTCTTTTCTGTGCATATTTTTCGGACTTCTACAAAATACTTGAAAGTAATGGTTGAAGCTATTGTCAATTTTGAGGCTATTGTCATTTCTTTTACTATGAATGATTATTGTCGACCCAGATGATTTTCGGCTAACTCTAAGTCTATTATTAATTTTTTTTATATATCTTTAATCATTTCACTAAGGTAGGTAATACTGTGTTCAGTTTCTAACTTCAACAAGACCAGTTGGAGAAGATTTCTTTGATTGAAGGCAATTTCAACAAATGCGAGTAAATTCAACCACAACAGCTTCTGAAACTTTCATGGCAAAGCTTGGCGTATAGCTTCTAGTCAATTTCCAACGTTCAACTGTTGAGCTAGTACTACTCCGTAAGACTGACTCAAGATTACACGAAATATAGAACGGTTCAAAGAATCAAGCCTACAGTAAGAAACTTAATTACTAATGATTTTCCTTGTATTATGAAGACAATATAAAAAAACCACGAATATTGTATCAAAGGATAGTTAGGAATTTAGAATATCTGTTGATGCCAATAGTGTTTTTGTCGAGTCAGGCGAATATGTTTCAACTCTAAGTCTATGATTTCATTATCATAACTCATTATTTGATTCGAGAGGGATAATCTTATTATTATATTCTGCTATATATATCTTGCTTGTTATCCTCCTTTTCTTCTCTTTCTCCACCCTTCGTTCGTTCCTGAACTTTGGAAAGACGGTTTCCCTTAGATAGCATTCTGCATTCTCATTGATCATCTGCTGATCGAGGTATATTGGAAAGTTATTATTGTTTTATTTATATTCCAACATGATACATTCGTTCGCTCAGGTTAATATTTCTTACCACAGGTAAATGTATTCCAACATGCATATGAATGCTTATCCTTAATGTTATCCATATTTGATACGATCGCAAAACAGTCGCCAGATAATACTGGCGTAGAAGTGGGTTTGGTCTACTAGATAGAATATTTTTCAAAAAATAAAAACTCAAATATTGTAATTCTAGCCCAAAAGATCTTTACATTTGAAAATTACAAGTACTAAAAGTCAATATATGTTGAGCCAGTAATACTGACTCAATATGATGTGATAAATGGATACGTAGTATTAAATCCAATATGCATGTCGAAATATATTTTCCTTCGGGAACTATAAATAGAAATATGATAACTCAGAATATGATAGCTCAGAATATGATAAATCAGATAACTTAGAAATATATCCTGAAAATATCAACAACATCAATGAATATCGATTAGTATATAATCTGGTACATTTCACGATGCTGAAATAATAGAGGAAGAAGAAGAAGAAAAGAAGAACAAGGAAAAACACAACAAATATATAGGACAAGAAAATATACATACTATCTCTCTCAAACTCTAAGAATGACTATTAACGTTAATAGCGATTCTGATAACGAGTCAGAACATTTGACTCGACAATATATAAGTGAATATGGAAGTGAATCGTTAATTAAAAATGATAGTTGATGCACCAGTAATATTTATTAAAATATTTGCTCCTGATCATCTAGAAAAAGTTATCTTGAGGGTGCGCAAATAAAGGGCCAAAAAATGGCTAATCAATAGGCAGAGATTATAATCAAAGACAATAAGATTTACTTACTAAGACATAATAGATATAATAGGACAAACATTCGGATGAAGAAGTAGATTAAGAGAATAAAAGAAATAGGTACAAGGAAAAATCCTGGACTTAAAGTCAAACTGGAATCAACTGACCTCGCGTAAGCTTCTGCAACTAAGACTTTGTATCCAAAAGCTATTATTCTAGAAAAAGATATAAGCTCCTAAAGAATTTCTCGGGACACAAAGATGCGCTAAAAATTCTTCTCTGTGTACATTTTCATGCGCATTAACGTTAATTTTTTGGTGTGCAATTTGAATTTACTTATTGGTTTTGAGTTTTACGTTTGTTGAACAATCCAAAAAAAAATTATAGTTCAGGTTGTAACATCAGTTTTGAAAAAGAAAGTTCTATACATGCAACAGCTGGTTGGAACAGAATAGATGACCACAACAACTACAACTTTGTAAATATCTACTGTACAGAAAAGTAACAGAATAATAAGGGGCAGTAGTTTGGAAGCTTTTCGGAAAAGAAAAAGAACAACATATTTGCGGTAAGATATTTGGCAAATCCTAAGCAGCTTAAATGGTGGAAAAAACGCAAACTGAAGGTATCAATCCGGAAGAAATCAACATAAAGAAATTACAATAATCAACTAAAAAATTGATATCCGCTCAACCAGCGAAATTGTATTTTACTTGTGCAGATACAACTGTAATCATACAGCTTTACTAGATAAATTTCATGTCTTAAAAGTGGACTGCTACGTAAGATGTATCTTTCAGGGGACAACAAACACTTGATGAATCCTGGAAAAAAAGCTTGATTGTCCTTTCGATTAAAATGTAATACCACAACTTCTAGTCTCTCAAAATGACCAGCGAAAATGCAAAATAAAAAGTCACAGATGCATTTGTACAAAAATTTTGAGAGTACATGTTTGAAAAAAATACCTTTAGGTAACTGGTCATGCAAGAATCCCTGGAAAATTTTGCATGTTTGACGATGCAACTGCATTTCCAAAAACGAAAAATCTTGTGATGTAGTACAAAACTTGTTGCTACAAATACTTTTCGGGTGGTGTGATCATAAAATTGCTCGGTAGTATATTACCCTCGATGCATACGATCAAGCCTATAATAGCGAATTTTTTGGCAAGCGACAAAAACAACATCCGATGCATACATACGGATACATTTAATAAGTTTCCAATTAGCGCGTTTTTTCTTGGTATTCGCTGTGTTTATTTACAGTTTTTTTGATGTTGCAAAAATATTTGAGTAATTTTGAAAAAGCTGAATAATTTCAGTGGGTTTTTCGATAGATATGACTGTTGCCCCATTTAAATTCCTAAAGTCGCTACAAATTTTACTTCTGCCTAGAATATTTATTACACATCCAGCAGCTTGTGAGCCAGCAACATGACGCTATTTTTCCACGTTTTTTCAATCCCCTTTGTAGATTTTAAGTTTTCGTATGATTGTAACGGATCCAAAGAAAAAAAAAATTCTTTTCACTTTTACAAAGAAAGGGTCCTCAATAAACTCTCCCACCATGTGAAGCTTTTCATTCAGTTTTAGCCCGATTAGGTTAAATTTTGTTTCTGGCAGTTTCAGAAGAAAAACCCTGTTGAAAAACCAAAGGCGCTCTTGTGGTTACTATATCGAAAACCTGTGTACAGAAATCTCTATGGCAACAGGAAGTTTCTTCGGGATAGCAAAAAACCACAAAAAACTTCTGTATATAAACGTACATGTACATACATGCCAAGTAGACTAAACAGTTTGCATCCAGCTATTTGTGCTACAATGTAATGTATATCTACTTGCTTATTTAAGCTTTGAGCAAGGTATGTAATGATATTTACATAAAATGTGAGGGATAGAGCGAAAAAAAACAGTATTTGCAAGAAGCTTACCATTTTATTTCCTTTTTCGGTAAATGCTACACTTTCCTATTTTGATTCTCGTGGTTGCGCACATTCCGTTTTCGATTTTACTATGAAAAACTTCGATAGTTCTTTCTCCTTACTTATTTGTACTTTTTAGTTGATAAAGTCTTTTTTCTTTATTTGATTGACATGTTTGTATGACATTCATCTAAGAAATTCATTCCAAACTTGTATGGAATCTATATGAATGCAAACAACAAGTTGGGAATTTCGAAAAGTATGAAAAAATATATAGTTTTACAACAAGAAAATGCACTTAGCTAAAAACATGCACAGCGCCTAAAAGAGAAAATTGTTTGAAAAAAATTTCTATATCACATTTAAGTTTTTATACAAATATACTATTGTACGTACATTCACACATGTATATATGCAGCTGTACAAACATTACTCCTTAAAACAGTCAACCTGTTATGTATAACAGTTTAATAGTTTAGAACAAATTGCCAAAGTTGAACAAGATATATTAAAGTCTGGAATAAATTCGTAACTCTTTTTTTATTTACTTTTCAGCAGCAGTTCAAAAGCATCCATTCGAATATAAAAGATGTATTTTTCCCATGTTTTTTTCTGTCTTTCTAGGACTTGATCTTGTTAATTCAAATTTTATCAACCAAATAAACGATAATAACAATCAACATGGTTTCATTTAATTTTTTATCTTTAACTGCTACTTTACTTGCAAGTGCTGTTACCGCTTATAACTTCGGTGGTACTTCTTCTGCCCAAGCTTGTGTTCTTAATCAAGTACCATCTGTTCAAGGTTATGATCTTAAGCTTTATGCATATGCATACGATGATCAAGATGATTTCCATACTCAATCATATATTGAAAGAGGTTATAAAGATAGTGAAATGCTTCATCAACAAAATGGTTTCAGCTATGTCACAGCATGGGCAGGTGTTGCTGGTAGTGCTGTTACGGATGGTACTGTTTATGGTTATGACACTACAATCACTAACTTTACAGCTGAGTTTACATCTTACTTTTTTGCAAAGACTTCCGGTTATTATAAAGTTCTTTTACACAATGTGGATGATTCTGCTGCTTTGTATTTTGCTTCCGAATCTGCATTTCAATGTTGTACTAACGATGTTACCCCTTCAGGTGACTTGAGTTTTAACATTTTTACCTACAAAGCATGGCATGGAGATGTTGACATTGATCAATTTTACTATCAGTATTTGGAAGCAGGAAGCTACTATCCATTAAGATTAGTTTTCACCAATGTTGTGGGTGGCTATACAATCACATTTACTATCACTACTCCTGAAGGTGAAGAAGTTTCCGATGCTTCTAGCGGTTATTTGTTTTCTCCAGCATCTGTTGATGACGACTCAAGCAACTGTAATACAAAGTCAATCACTACTGAAGTTAAAACCGTCACTTCTAGTTACACTGGATCTTCTGAAACCTTGACGACTTACTTCCCTACCGGTACTGAAGCTATGACTGTTTATGACCTTATTCCTGATCCAACCACAACCACCACTGTTCATTACAACGGCGCAACTACATCTTCTACTTTTGCCGCCCCTGAAGGTAATGGTGCTGGTACTTGGACTGAGTCAGTTTTTATTCCTCAAGAAACTGTCACTAACTCCGTTCCATGGACTGGTAGCACCACTTCTAGCACCACTGTGACCCCAGAAGACCCAGAAGAACCAATTACTGTCATTGTTAACATTCCAGATGAAATCACTACTACCACCATCGCATGGACCGGTGCTGAAGAATCTAGTACTACCATCTACCCAGCTGATGGTGTCACTGGTACTATCACTGTTGAAATCTTGACCCCACAAAAAACTGAAACAAGTTATGTTCCATGGACCGGTGCTTCTACTGTCATCAGTACCACCGTTATTCCAGAAAACCCAGATGAGCCGGTTACTGTTATCGTTGAAATTCCAGATGAAATCACTACTACCACCATCGCATGGACCGGTGCTGAAGAATCTAGTACTACCATCTACCCAGCTGATGGTGTTAACGGTACTGTTACTGTTGAAATCTTGACGCCAAAAAAGACTGAAACAAGTTACGTCCCATGGACTGGTGCTTCTACTGCTATCAGTACCACCGTTATTCCAGAAAACCCAGATGAGCCGGTTACTGTTATCGTTGAAATTCCAGATGAAATCACTACTACCACCATCGCATGGACCGGTGCTGAAGAATCTAGTACTACCATCTACCCAGCTGATGGTGTTAACGGTACTGTTACTGTTGAGATCTTGACCCCACAAAAAACTGCGACTCTTACTAGTATCTGGACTGGTAGTTTCACCTCCACTTACACCACCTTTGTTCCTGGGTCTGACGGTTCTGTCACCATTGGCGTTGAAGTTCCAAGAGGTACTGAAACTGTTACTGACTTTTATTCAGGATCAATTACTTCATACTCCACAGAATACCCATCCGATTTAAACAGTGAGGTTATTGTTCATGAATACGTCCCACAATCAGTTGTTTCAGGAGACAATGTTTACATCACCGAGTACTGGACTGGTGATTATACATCATATAGTACTGTCAACCCAGGATTCGGAAACGGTACTACCACCATCTATGTTGATGTTCCACAACAAGTTATTACTCAAACCTGGACAGGTACTGTTACTTCTACTAGTTACTACTGCCCAGGCTATGGTGCTTCCACTACTCCAGTTGTTTTAGTTCCAAGTGCCACAGCAGCTCCTTCCGACAACTCTGGTTCCTCTTCTAATAACAACAACTCTGGTTCCTCTTCTAACAACAACAACTCTGGCTCCTCTTCTAGCAACAACAACTCTGGCTCCTCTTCTAACAACAACAACTCTGGTTCCTCTTCTAACAACAACAACTCTGGTTCCTCTTCTAACAACAACAACTCTGGTTCCTCTTCTAACAACAACAACTCTGGTTCCTCTTCTAACAACAACAACTCTGGTTCCTCTTCTAACAACAACAACTCTGTTCCTCTTCTAACAACAACAACTCTGGTTCCTCTTCTAACAACAACAACTCTGGTTCCTCTTCTAACAACAACAACTCTGGTTCCTCCTCTAACAACTCTGGATCTTCCTCAACTCCATCAGTTGAAGTTTCTGGTGCTTCTTCTACATCTACCAACAGTGCTTCTAACTCCCCAAGTGTTGACGTCAGTTATGAAAATTCTGGTAGCAAATTAATTTCTTTCAATGTTGCCTCAATTATTTCCTTGTTGACTATTAGTTTCTTTTTTTAAGTGTTTTTGATAATTGATTTCGAACATTTAAAAATGTTGCTTCAAGTTAACTTATAATTCAACTACCCTTTTATTCTACTCTTTTATTCTACTCATTCTTTACTGAACTCTAAATAAGTTCTCATTTCTTTTCATCCAAAGTATTATTTCTTTATTGAACTCTAAATAAGTTCTCGTTTCTTCCATTCATTTACAGTATTATTTCTTCATCGAACTCTGAACAAGTTCTCCATCCGTTCACTCAAAATATTATTCCATAATATTGTTCAAAGCTTTCTTTGCATTCAAATATTTGTTTAAATTCAATAGCTTCTTTTTGACTTCTTTTACAAACAATTTTGTAGACATAAATTTATTGTGAAGTATTTTCCAAAAAACAAGACGTGCAAATCTTTGGCATTTTCAGTTTTGGCTAATCGGTTTGTCAGGATCATCTAATTGATAGATGAAATTGAAATAGTACTTTAGGTTTAAATAATGAAGTAAACAAAAAAGTATTTTAAAAGTCATACAGTTTGAATATTACTTTTATTACATTTACACTCTCCTTACTCTCCTGCTTTTCAACTCTTCTTTCCTCACCATAATTCATATACATTCATATCATCTTCTATCATCAATTCTAATTATTACAGCCACCTCTTATCAACCTTCACTGTCTAGCTTCGTTCATTTTATACTTCATATGCTTTCCAATTCATTAATATTTTTCATCTTTTGTTTTACATACTACCATTATTGATTTCCTTATTTCTCACTCATAATCACTCATTTTTTCATTTCTTACCCTTTCAATTTTCTATGATTATTCATACGATCTCCAATAATTCATAATCACCAATTCTCTCTTCTTCTATGATTTTCCATATCATGTTCAATCACTTTTCATTACTTACTTATTTTTTTAGTTTTCTTCATTCCTTGCTTCACTTACCACTGATTTATCATCACTCATAACCGCCACTGACCTCCTCATATAACCAGTCTTGTCATAATTATTTCCATCACTCATAACCACTACTCACTTATTTATTTTTTATTCACCTTAAATCGTTGATTAATATCTGTCGTTATGAATAAATATTACACGTGACCTCCATCTCAAAATTGCGACTACATCTAAAATCAATATTAAATGTTTAATTTGTACCCTAAATTAATAACGAAATAATCATGTTATTAAAGAAATGAAGATTCTAGGTACTATCTATATAATAACATGATACTAACTAGATCATGGAATTACAATTTATTGTTTCAATTCATGATATCCGCAGAATTATTTAAACAGACGTGAATCTATATTTTATCATCTTGATTTTCATCTTCAATCACTCCTAACCATTACCATCACTCATTGAACATATCCAATTGAAACCATAAGCCATATCTATTTATTATCGCTCATCTTTATTGAAGTATCAGAGTCCGTATTGAGTATTGTTCCAAGTTTTTCTAAGTATCCACGGATTCCAGAATCCACTAACTATTATGATAAAGTCACGTGCTTAGTGCTTTTAAAATTATTGTAATAATTGTCACGTGAATGAGGTGCTTTTAAAAAAAATTATTTTTTCGTGCGGCAATACGGTGACTAAAACTTTGAAGATTCTAGTACGGTATTACGGATAAAATACTACAATACATGAAAGCAAACTTATAAGGCATAATTTCTCTCAAATTTAGACGCGGTTGCAAACAAAGAGATCAATAATATGAAAGCATTTAATTGGTAATTTGAAAAGATTGTAGTATCAACGATGAATTGCATCAATGAAATGAGTTGACGAATCGAGTTGGTGAGTTGCGTTGCTATGAATATGTAGTTGTTTTATTGTAAAAGCAACTGTATGAAGAGTAGAAAGTAAGTCACTTGAAGGATCAGACGTGATTTTGTTTACTTTCTGTAGTTAAAGAGAAATATAAACTAATGTATTAAATATATATAAAACTCTTAGTGTGTTAATAATTGAGTGTTATCCTTGGTTTAAAATAAGTAAAGTAAAATGAAATAGTAAATAAAATAATATAAATTCGAGACTTGCATCTTCTTAATAGTTAATTTAATTTAATAAATCGACTTTCATCATTCTCTTCTAATGACTCCGAGATATAATTTAATTGCTTGTTCTAGATTTCAATTTTTGTTGTTATTTGCTTGATCTAGATCTGGATTAAATAGTTCCAATTTTTCATCGTTGAATCATGTGAATAGCACGTGAATTATAACGACAGAATAAATATCTCACGTGACTTCGGTTTCAAAATTATTACTGCGTCATCTAAATCAATACTAAATGTTTTCATATATATCCTAGAATAACTGAAAGAAACCATATTACCAAACAAATGGATATTCTAGATACTTGTCGTTATGAATAAATATTGCACGTGACTTCCATCTCAAAATTACGACTACGTCATCTAAATCAATATTAAATGT